>JAYJMF010318124.1:0-13106 GCA_036873715.1 Salvia sclarea
TATATATATTTTTCTGGGGGTACAACTGTACCCCCTTGTCCCTCTTTACGGTCCGCCACTGACTCCCTCCTATCCAAAATAAATGACGTTTTGGAGTTTTTAACTTTCTCCAATTTATAAGTCGTATTGGTATATTAAACAATAATTAACCTTCTATTTATGTCAGATATTAATTATGTCAAAGCATATAAATTGTCAATTTTTCTTTCTTTTGAAGAATATGAAGTATTTTCCTTCTAAAAAGTAACAAATGTATAGGTAAAATTAAATTAATGATTCATTAATTAGAGTTAATTTGGATAATTTTTTTATTTATTAAAATGTGTGTCAAAATTTAGAAAGACATATAATTTAAATAAGAGGGAGGATAGATTAAAAGTCACTATTTTTCAATTGATGTTTGATTTAATTTTCCAAAGAAAACGTCTAGATTTATAATTTATTTCGGCATCACCCAATATATTAGTATTGAAAGATTTTTCAAAAATAACTTTTGATGTACGAATGATTACGGCAGTATAATTACTGGAAAGTATGACAAATTCTAATTGATTTCTTTTTGTTTACTTGGCAAAATAATGATTAATACTTCCAAACGGTCATTTTGTATTGGCTCTATTTTTATATTAGGCTGGTCTTTTTGCATTGGCTCATTTCATAAATGGAAATGCTACTTTAAATTTTAACCACACAAACACATGGCCCCACACTCTCTTTTAAGACAAATATTTGCGTTAGGCCGGCCTAACGTTATGCCAATTGTTTGTTCGCTCCTATTCTAAGCCATGAGTCGAGCGAGGGGGAGCCGAAGGCGAACCCGGAACAAGCCGTAAAAGCATAATTGTTGTCGGTCTCATTATCTATATATTAATTATCGAAGACGAAGGCGGAACCGTTTGTTGTTTGTCACCCCCTATTATTGTTGTCGGTCTCATTATTTATATATTAATTGGGTCGGACCTAACGTTAGGCCGCCCTAACGTAAATGTATCTCCTCCTTTAGTTTTCAATCAGACAATTCTTTCTACCAACTATTTCCTAAAACTTTGTGCCCTTTTTTATGGGCCAATACAAAAAGACCAGAGGGAGTATATATATTTGTAGCCAAGAAAGAATATATTTACAGAAACTGATGATGGCAGAATTTTAAATCCTCAATATATTTTTATGTCATTTTTTTAAGATCGGAATTGATGTATTGATTTGTGGATCCTATTTACTAAATGATATTCAAGTTGTGTGTTAAAAGTTCTATGAATATGTTTCCTGGAGAAACATAAATTTGCAATGCTTAATAATCTTAAAGATTATTAAAAATAAATCATTGATGTTCTTGATGAAACACAATGATATAGTATGTCATAATTTTATGACGAGTTTATGATAAACACATCAACTAAAGTTAATATTCCCGAAAAATATTAAAACATTGAGATTATCATTTATTTATTTTAAAGCTTTATTTTGAGTATTTTTTCCCCTTCTTGTTATTGAATTGCATTGGGCATTATCATTATATTGATTTAATTGTTGCTCCCGAGGTAGCATAACTAATATTCTTGAGGAATATTATGCTATTTAAGAAGAGTAATTTATATTTTAGGTGATACATATGATTATCCCTAAAGAAAAATATAACTTCATGTTATATTGACATTTGATTTGTCCATTTTCCAATCGTGAAATGATATTATGATTAATTTGATTATTATATGAAAACAATCCCCGAAGGATTGCTATAATTTTATATGACAATATTCGTATTGTCGGATCTAAAAGAGCTATTGGTTCATTTGATAAGTATCGAATTAATTATACACTATATTATTTGAATGATCCCCAAAAGATTGTGACATTTTCAAGTTGAAATATATTATTAAAACAACCCTCGAAGGATTGATATAATTTCAAGTTGCAATGTTTTATCATAACAATCCCCGAATGATTGATATAACTTCAATGATTTCTGGCTCTAGAAGAGCTTTAAATGAGTATTAAACTCATTACAAGTTGCGATAGATTTACAATTTAATTTAAATACCCAAAGTATTATTTGGGTCACTCCCTTTATGATCTGTGCATGATTAAAATACCTCTAGAAGAGGATTTCTCATATGATAATTTCACGTACCTATATGGGATATATGAAAAAAGGATGTATACAATGTCAAAATACATATTTTGAGCCCAAAATTGGATCAATTGATCAATTGGTACGTTGATGTATAATCCAACTCAAAGTATCCCCGACATTAGGGGGAGATATGAAATATAAGAGAGAATGTCGCAAATTTCTCGATGGATCAACTAGTTAAAGACGCACTATGAATTAGAAGTTCAACAAATCAAATATTGCCAAATGAGTGGCTAAATGTCATATCCACGATGTATATGCATTAATAAAGAAATTAAGTCCTTGACGGACATGTTTCTTGATGCCGCAAGAACAAGAGATCTGTTGTTGCTTAAGATAAATTCCATGGAATACAAGAATTGATTAAAGAAATCAAGTAATTTCAAAAACCTCCCGAAGAGGATCATTTTGAAGATGAGAATTCCAATGCATTTGCACGTGCACTAATAAATTATAATATTGTGGTTACGGAACGATGAGGTCAATACTATGAGAAGTATTGTAAGCATGATTTTATTAAAGTTGCCATGAACTTATGAATATGGGTGAATGAATAATAGAATAATCATAGTTGTCGACAACTTGTGTCTCAACAATTGCTTTTGGAGTGTCGGAAGCACTAGACAAAATATATATATAAAAAAAAATAATTGAGACAAAGCTTGACTCGCTAATAACCAATAAGTGGTAAGAAATATGCGAGCTAGCATATCAAGGGTTTGAGTACAAGCTCAAAACATATTTTCCCATTAGCATGCATTATGTTCCGTTATAATCGTTAATACAATTTGTGTACAAGTCCACGACGGACTTAACACTCCTAAAAAAGTAGGAATATTAAATTCGCAATGAACTATTTCGAGTTAGAAATATTTTATACAGTTGATTAAACAATTCACTAAGAGATTTCCTCCCGAAGAGTATACAAGAATAATTATATCAAATACTTGTCTAAAGACAAAGTTTGAAATGAAAGACTTAGATATAACTAAGCTTTGTCTCGGCTTGTTGATCGAGCATATCTAATAGAGAAATTTTTATCCATTTAGCTACCTAACATAAGAACTCATATAGACCTCAAGAAGATAATAAAGATAGATAAGGACTAGAAGTTCCTTACTTGTGTGCTTTTAGAGCACTACTTTATCAAGCTTAATACTCCCTCCGTCCCATTCTTCTTGTCCCGCTTTCTTTATTGGGCCGTCCCATTCTTCTTGTCCCATTTCTTTTTTTTGGCAAAAATTTACACACAAAAAAGAATGTGGACCCCATATGTACTATATTTTCTCACACTCATCAACTCCACTTTCTTAATCTCTGTGCCCAAAGAAAGGGGACAAGAAGAATGGGACAGAGGGAGTATATAATTAATATTTTTTTATAAAAGTGGACAAATATAAATAAACCCCTCAAATATTATAGTAAAATCGATCCGGATCCCACCGCACCAAAGTGTGCCTCTAATTAGGGGTGGTAAACGGGAATCGGTTTCGCGTGAAAACCGGTATCAGACTGGTACCGTCCCGGGAATCGGTTCCCGAGTACCGGAAAATTCGGTACTAATCCCGGTATCCGGTACGAATCTTAGGCAAATTTTCGGTACCCGGTTAACCGGTACCGTACCGGGTACCGATTTAAATTTTAAAATTCAATTTAATTTCTAACTTTTAATTTTAAAATTTGTTTTATGAATTGAAAAATATAGGAAAAAAAAATATATGTTGGATTGGTATTTGAAAAATAGTGTTTGTTATTTGTTGAATTTGTATTAGAAATTGAAAAATATGAAAAATATATGTCAAATTAGTGTTTGAAAATTAAGAGAAAATTAAAAAAAATATATTTTTTATTTTTTTAAGAAAACCGGTACCTTAATCGATACCGGTACCATCAAAACGATTTTTTCCGGCACTGAACCGTTTACCACCCCTACCTCTAATATCAATTCCTATTTTCGAAACCGCACCGAATTCGAGAATTGAGATTGTAAAAACCCAAATCAAACCGCCAAATACAGTTTGATTCGATTCGATTCGACGGTTCTAATACGGTTTTGCTCAGCCGGCCATATCTATCTTCCAGTCTGCCAGAGGCAGTGATAGAATCTAAGTTAAATTCATTCACACAAAAACCGGGTTCGTTCCCGGTTCACCGGCCCAACCGATTCGTAGCGTGCGTGCCCTAGTTCTCTTGTTGCATACTCTTTTCTGCTCTTCGATCTGATTCTATCCTTGAATTCCATTTCCAATAAAACAATTCAATTTCTCAAATTCGTTTTCTTCTTCCTTTTTACAAATTTCGTACCATTTTTTATGTGGTTTCTCCAATAAATCTCTGCTAGGGACCATTCTTTTCGTTTCTATTTCAATTATTGGGATTTTGCTGCTGGATTGATTGACGATGGGAGTTCCGGCGTTCTACCGGTGGCTGGCCGAGAAGTATCCAATGGTGGTGGTGGACGTAGTTGAAGAAGAACCGGTGGAAATCGAGGGCGTTAAAATTCCCGTGGATACGAGCAAGCCGAACCCTAACAACATCGAATACGATAATCTGTATCTCGATATGAATGGAATTATTCATCCATGCTTT
Organism: Salvia sclarea; assembly: GCA_036873715.1. NCBI lineage: Eukaryota > Viridiplantae > Streptophyta > Magnoliopsida > Lamiales > Lamiaceae > Salvia > Salvia sclarea. The sequence goes on from JAYJMF010318124.1 coordinate 4,724, forward strand.
CACCCTGAAGACCGTGTAAGCTTCTGAAGTTGGTTAAATTGTTGGTTTTTACTTGGTTGTTTCAGCCTGCTGAAATCATGCATCGTTGTTGATGAGGCAAAACTTTTACTTGTTTTCTGTTAAAAGGTTCAGTAGTTGATGTGACTTGTTATTCTACCTGGGAATAAGATTGAGTGCTAATGTTTTGTTACATAGATACTTCATATGACATGCATTCGGAATAAAATTATTCAAAATTGATATACTTCAAAGAAATTTTATCTTTTGCTGTTCTGTTTCAATTGTTACTTTGAATTTTCCTTGTCCTAACAAGGTAGCAATGCCCTGAAATATTTCCAGAGGTATTGGAGTCACTGAACTTACTGTGCTTTTAAAGAACTAATTTCCAATTTAATATCTCCTGTGTAGTATTTTTCCTTTCTTTGAGAGGAAAGATCTGATGATAAACTTTATTTCTCGTGCAGCCTTCTCCAACCACCTTTGATGAGGTGTTTCAGTGCATATTTGACTATATCGATAGACTTTTTGTGATGGTGCGGCCACGAAAACTGCTTTATATGGCTATAGGTGGGTAATTAGGTTAAAATTCTTGATTTGCAATGGATAAGTTGATGTAAGTTGATATAGGCAACATTTTCTTAATTCAAACTGGCATTTATTGGTAGATGGAGTTGCACCGAGGGCTAAGATGAATCAACAGCGGTCAAGGCGTTTCCGAGCAGCCAAAGATGCAGCAGATTCGGTGTGTTCCCCGTTATGGTTTCATTACAAATATATAGTGTAAAGTATGTTGTTCTCCTTATACTGAAACATTGATTTCTAGGCAGCTGAAGAGGAAAAGTTACGTCAGGAGTTTGAAAGAGAAGGGAGAAAGCTTCCTCCCAAACAGGAGTCACAACTCTTTGATTCCAATGTTATTACGCCCGGAACACCATTTATGGCTGTTCTATCCATTGCGCTGCAATATTATATTCACCTAAGACTAAACAATGACCCTGGATGGAAAAATGTCAAGGTATTGTTGTCATGAATTCGCATATGCTTTCACTTCTTTGGCATGTCTAAACGTGCAAAACGTCTATAATAATTTATGCATTTTACTCTGCCTCCATGAAGGTTATTCTTTCAGATGCAAATGTTCCTGGTGAAGGGGAACACAAAATCATGTCTTATATCCGTCTCCAAAGGAATCTTCCTGGTTATGATCCAAATACCCGTCATTGTCTGTATGGATTGGTATTGCATCTTTCTGTTAAAAAATGTAGGCAAATTCCCCTGACTCGTGCATTTCCACAATTATTAACTATCATCTTTTTCTGCATGGTAGGATGCAGATCTGATCATGCTTGCTTTGGCTACTCATGAAGTTCACTTTTCTATACTTAGAGAGGTATGCCATTTGTTACTTGACACTCTGACATTACCTACTTTAATCCCCCAATATTGAAGCCAATTAATATTGTAGAAACAAGTGATAGGTTGATGTTGAGAATGGGGTTGACTAAAAATTTGTGCTGCAGAGGACAGGGTCATAAGTTTATTATGTACAGAATTGAAAGTTCAGCTCTATAACTCTTAACCAACATTGAACTTTTGTCTTTATGAATTGCAAGGTTGTGTTCACCCCAGGGCAACAAGATAAATGTTTTCTTTGTGGTCAAGTTGGTCATTTAGCTGCAAACTGTGAAGGGAAGGCAAAGAGAAAAGCTGGAGAATTTGATGAGAAAGGTGATGTTGAAATTGTGCCTAAAAAGCCTTATCAAGTAAGTTGGACATTTGCATGATAGAACATCATTAATATACTCTTGTTTAGACTTTAGATATAAATGTTAATTTGGGCTTTCGTTGCAGTTCTTGAACATTTGGACTCTTCGTGAATATCTGGAATATGAGATGAGGCTTCCTAATCTCCCCTTCGAGATTGATTTTGAATGTATTATTGATGATTTCATCTTCATGTGCTTCTTTGTTGGTAACGACTTTTTGCCACATATGCCCACACTCGAGATTCGTGAGGTATGTTTTTTAGATGGTTCTATTTACAACTTTATGTGGTTCTTTTGGTTATATGCTATCATTTTACATAAATAAAAAAAGCCATGCCAGGTTTTTTTTTCCGGTTGTCTGCTCATATGGTGTGGCTGTTTCAGTAAACCTGGACTTCCTGAACTCTGCATGCAGTCTTGCGTGACAACACAATTTTGAGATAGCTGGAGCAATTGATTGGAATAAATGATTGAAGAGATTTTCTCTAGTCTCAAGATAAACAAATTTGCATAATAAATTGATGCTTTTTTGTAAGGTTTAACTAAAGATTAATTGAAACAAAGTTGACAACCGTGGGGGTGTGGTGGAATGTAATCTGATACCATTATTATGAAAAGAAAACTTTTAACCACTGTCACAATAGAATGTTTGAGAACTAAATGAGAGTTCATATTATCTAGGTTGAATGATATTGTTGTAACTTGGATCATAATTTGGTGAATAGTTACTAAAATTTCTAATGAAACCATGATTTAGTAAAAGGCTGCATTCTTAGGTCCATGTGCATCATGAAGCTTGAACTTTGTGAGTTTCTTGAAGGCATTGATTTTGACAAATTTTTATTTGTGGTTGGCCTAATGTTTTTTGTTAGAAGAATATTGAATGATCCATGATCATGCGACATCTGTTATTCTAAGCTGTGTTCTTGTTGTATCTTTTCTTACCACCCGACTTCTAATACTTTTGCAATGAAAATCATACCAGTAGGACTGGATAATGTGCTTTACCTTAACCTTTGAAAGGCGTTGTCATCGTGATTATTGATTTCCTGGAGGCCTATGTACTTTTCGGAAAGAAGTTGCAAGTAATAATGTTTCTGCTAAATGTTAATTTTCCTAAATTTCTTTAAATGCATAGGGTGCAATCAACTTGCTCATGGCTGTTTATAAAAAGGAGTTGAGGGCTATGGGTGGGTACTTGACTGATGGAAGCAAGGTATGTATTGTTCTTTGGGTAAATTGTTTTTGCCATCCAAAGAATGCCACTTTATGAGTTCGCTACAAACTATGGTTCTTTTTCTGCTTGGTTGCAACTTGCAATATGCACTATATATTTGATAGTTGTCCTGTAGTCATTTCAGGTGGAATATTCCATCACTTTCATTCATTTTAGGATAAACTCTGCTGGTTATATAGCTTCAGATGGCAAATAGAAAAAGAAAATAGTTTGGGTGGTAATCATTTTGGCAAAGTTTGAATGGCACAAAACAAATTACCCTTATTTTAAGAATTTTTTTCTTCTTCTACGGCCTCCTTCATATATATATACTTATGAGACTGGATTTGATATGCTATCTCTTTTGTTCTTTTCCAGCCAAACCTGAGCAGGGTAGAACACTTTATTCAAGCTGTGGCGTCCTTTGAAGACAAAATATTTCAAAAAAGGGCCCGATTACACCAGGTTTATTTCTCTTACAACTCTGTTGATTTCTTATTCAGAACATGCTTCATTAGTTTTGGAGTTGGTGCTTGGTGAGAGGCTTTGTTGATAGTGGAAAAACTTATATTGAGTTAAATCTGGAGTAATTTGTAATCTGTGACCTTCTGTGGTACTCCTTGTGCCATTTTTTTTATATATATATATATATAAAATCTTTTGCTTTGCCTGATAAAAAAAGGGAACATGCTTCATTAGTATGACAATTATTGCAGTCCTTCATATCTTGTGGATATACTTACTTTTTTGGTTCTAGTATGAACTTGACTTGCTTCCTTTGCAGACATTGTCTCATGATATACACTTAGCAACGTGGGTCTCATGACTCTTTTCATATTAAGTTTGATTAATTTTGTAGGCAAGTAAAATTTGACGAGCTTAAGCAAATGAAATATGATGATGCAAATTGAAACTTGGGCATTTGAACACTTCTGAAAGAGTATAGGGTTTCCTGGGCTTGGAGTAATTGAGATTGAGTTTAATCATGTCTGCCTTCATGTGCTCTCTATTTTTATTCATTGATAGACTTGTCCCTGGAAGACTTTCTCTCCAATAACATTACATGTATTCATGCTTATGTGAGTGTATATGATTAACATATGCAGAGACAAGCTGAAAGAATCAAGCGCGAGAAATTTCAAGCTAAAAGAGGAGATGATTGTGAACCCTCAAACAAGCCTGAGTCTTTAGTTCCAGTCACTCGATTCCATGGTTCTCGTCTTGCTTCAGGTCCTGTATCTTCACCGTTTCAGCAGAAGGGCTCTTCATCTTCAGTAAGACATGATCAGCTTGGCCATGCTACCTCGAGCATGTCTGACCTTGATCTCGAGTGCAAACAATCCACAACTATGGGTGATGGAAAGACCTACAATAGAGCTCAAAAAGTTGCACGGGTTGATCTTGGAGCCACTATAGGGGCTGCTATCGTCGAAGCTGAAAGCAGTCTAGAAAATGAAGTATGTTTTCTAAAGGAGATGCAGCTTATTTTCCATTGTCTGAGATTTAGCGCTTTTATTGTATTATCTTACAAATGTATGTGTAAGTTCTAGTCAACTAATATTTTTGCTGTGATTCAGATTCAAGATAACAAAGAAGAGCTGAAATTGAAGCTTAAGGAGTCACTTCGAGGGAAGTCTGATGCTTTCAATCAGGAAAACCCAGAGGAGGATAACGTAAAGATTAGCTATAAATTCTTCCCCTCTGTTCATATTACTTGAAGTTTTCACACAGTACCTTCCATCCCCCAACCAAATAACAACCTCACTCTGAAACCAACACGGGATGGGGAAATGTTAAAAAAATTATTGTGGTCCACCTGAGACGACTATGAATATAACTTATCTGTCAGGCTTAGGGGGAATAAAGTCCTTCCTTAGATAACAATACTTGAATTTGAAGTCATTTGATGATCTCAGTCTATTTGTTTATTTAACCATCTTTAATCTCATCTCTCAATTTAGTGAGCTATTTCCCTAGCTTAGGCTATCTATTTGCTTTGCTTCCCTGCAATATTCATTTGTTTTAGATTAGAACTAATGCCGTTTAACTGATGTTGGGTAGAGTTCTGAGTTTTCCTCCCTCTTCCTCTCTATTAACCTCTGTGCTCTTTCTCCCCCCTCAAGTTCTTCATATCAATTTTTTACTTACCCTGATAATTCAATTGATCACTCGAAATATTGAAGAATCATATAGGAAAACAATTAATTCATTTTGTATATTTTGTAAATATTTAACCAACATCAAGTGTGTGCGATAGTTCCTATTGCTAACAAACACTCTTCTCTGAAGCCGAGTATGTTTAGACCTTCTTGATCTGGCGATTGATTTGTCGATTTACTTTTTTAGGTCAGATTGGGGGAACCGGGGTGGAAAGAGAGGTATTATGAAGAGAAGTTTTCTGCAAAATCATCGGAAGAACTTGATGCAGTACGAAGAGATGTAGTAAGTTGTTCAACTTGATTCCTTGACTGCTAAATGAGAATATAATTTGTTTTCAGGTATTATTGAAATGTTGCCAGTTAGGTTTTTGAGAAGTTCTTCAGACATGCCATTTCTAATTGGCTAATTGAAATGTTGTCTTTGCTCCTTTTTAATATTTAGATGCGTAATGAGTTCACTGGCGTATTGATTTCTTATAGGTCCTCAAATACACAGAAGGTCTATGTTGGGTTATGCACTACTACTATGAAGGGGTTTGTTCCTGGCAATGGAAAGTTTCTGTCCTTTATTTTTGTTTTAACGCTTATCTGAATGAAGCCAATCAAAAGTGAACTTATATTTCTTTTTAGATTCTTGTCAAACACCCAGCTGGTCATATCCAGTGTCTTTGCTTCCCCTAAGTGTGCATAATATCTTCAAATGGCATTATCAATGCCTCATGTTTGAAGTACACACTCATTGCTTAAATTACTCTTTTCTAAAGCTCATGAAGAAATACTTAGCTGGGTCTTGGTCTATAAAGATAAACTTTTAAGCTTTATGATCCAGATATCAAATATAGGAAATATGATGCCACTACCTTCCTGACCGTGCGACAAACATTTCTGGCATTTTGTGACTACATAAATTGTCTGCTGTTTCTGATTTTTGAGGATTGAACATGTACCTTGAACCAGAACATGGTGTTTTGCATGAAACCTTTTTTTTTTCTCTATTGTGTGCTATCAATTTCAAACCACATTTCTTGCATAGCATACATGTCTTACAAAAACATATGTTGTTGCAGGTTTTATCCTTACCATTATGCACCATTCGCTTCGGACCTTAAGGATCTTGCACAGTTGGACATAAGCTTTGAATTAGGGACCCCATTTAAGCCTTTCAATCAATTGCTGGGTGTTTTCCCTGCTGCAAGGTTGGATTTATATTCTTTTATTTTTTGCAAAACCTGTTTGTTCTTGTGTTCTAACTGGGTTTATCTTCAGTGCTCATGCTTTGCCCGAGCAGTACAGGAAATTGATGACTGATCCAAACTCACCTATAATTGACTTTTATCCTACCGGTATTGGTTTAAATACTATTTTGGCTGCTTATAACACGCTCATACATCATGATATGAAGAAGCAAAACTCTTACTTTTCTGTCTTCTTTCTAATCAGACTTCGAAGTTGACATGAATGGTAAGCGGTTCTCTTGGCAGGTATGTTTTCCGTGCGGTCAAATCTGACTTTGCGTTTATTCCTGGCATTTGGGGATTTTACTCATATTTTCTCATTTTTCTCGGCCTCAGGGTATTGCCAAGTTGCCATTCATTGATGAGAGCCGTCTGCTTGCAGAGGTGGCAAAAATTGAGCACACACTTACGGTATAATAATGGCTCCTTCTAGTGACGTCATCATGAATTATGTTTAGGAAGTTCCAACTTACTATAATGTTATATAGGATACTGTACATAAATGTAAAAATAAAATAATATGCTAACAACAATTTTAATAGATGCCATTATCTTTATTGATGAAGAATAGTAAAATAATATGCCAATAACAATTTTATTTCAATTCTTCATGTTGTAAAGCCATTAACATAATAATTAGCTTAAGTTGCAACCTTCCAAGAGAATGATAAATTTAGAGTTTGATGTGTCTGTTATGATATGCCATTAATTCACTAAATAAAAATAAAAATTATCATTGATGATTACATATAATTGAAATGAAGTCAAAATGTTCATCCAAGGTCATTATGAATGGAATTTGATCCATGAGTAGATAATAGGTTATGATAGCAACCATTCTATTAATTCACTTAACAAAAGATCTAGTGATAAGCTATGGATATTGGATTACAATTAAGAAACAAAGTATAATGAACAGTCCATAATAGTTAATGAAACTAATCATATACATTGTGTGAAAAATGGATCATGAGTGTGAATGAGAAGAACACTATTTTAAAATACCTGAATAGAGAAAAGTTCTAATAGAAAAACACACTAAAGAGTCTTCCACTGAAGAAAAAACACACTCAAGAGTGTTAAATTGAACAAAGAGGTAAAAGACTTTACAAGAAGCAAAACATTAGAACCTTCTTCAAAATCTGAGTGAGAATATGTGAGGTTAAGTGGATCCAAGATGGGAGTGAAGAACGAGAATGGAAGAAATGATGGCATTAATAATAAATTGCTTAGAATGTAAAAATAAGCTTCAATTTCTTCTGTTCAGGAATTAAATATCTAACATTACTAACACAACCCCATCTATATCTATTTTATCAATTTAATTGGAACGGAGCCTAGTGCCTCCCCTGGTCCTCTCTAGGTCCTGTCTCTCAGTCATAGTGTGGTTTTGTTTTTATGAGTAGTTCTTCCATCTAAGATGAATAGCTTTATGCAGGAAGAAGAAGCTCGAAGAAACAGCACAATGTCTGATATGCTTTTTATTTCATTATCGCACACGCTATCGCCATATATATATTCTCTCGATGATCGCTGTAAGAACATGACTGACAGAGACAGAGTTATGGTTAAGGAGAGGCTTGATCCAGGGGCGAGGTTTGTCTTTAAGGAATTAAGTTTTGCACAAATACACGTACTTTTGGTAATATTACGACTGACTAAACTTCGTATGTTCTGCCTAGCAGAAGTTCTTATTGAAATAAAGTATTGCCTGGAAAAGAAAATATATATTTTTCAGTGGATGCTACATATTTATGTGCTCTAGCATATTCCTGTTCCTGCTCCCACAGATATATTCTCTTAATTACATTTTATTCTGAGTTCTGATATCTGATTTTTTAAGCCAAATGCTTCTGGATTTGGTACATTTTCTGAGAAAGCCTGTAGTACCACCTGACATTATCTATTAATCAAAAGTATGCTAAGGATTAACAGTTTTTTTTTTTTTTTTTTTTTTTTTTTTTTTTTTTTTTTTTTTTTTTTGGGGGGGGGGGGGGGGGGGGGGGG
>JAYJMF010318235.1:0-13103 GCA_036873715.1 Salvia sclarea
TATTTAATATTAATTATTATTATTATTATTATTATTATTATTATTATTTATCATAAGATTAATTTATTTCTTTAAAAGAAAGATAAATTAAAATAAAGTTAATCCCATGTTCACGGGAATAGCTAGTCCCATGGGGTTGGGAGGAATGGCTAAACCCATGTTTATGGGTATCATCATTCCTACGGGTATAGTGATTCTTGCTATGAAAATCTTACCAGCCGCGGAAATGGGAATGGCACATGAATGTCCATTCCATTCCTGCATATCAGCCGGCCCCTTAGTTTCCGCTGAATCCTTGGAAGCAATGAAGTTGGAGTCTTTGGTTAGGAAAATGCCAAAATTGCCAATTTCTGAAATTTAAATTTGTAAATCTGGAGAGTTCCTAAAATAGGTTTGGCGACATTCGTGGGTAAGAAGAAATCTTTGGTCAAAAGTTGGATCCAAAGAAAATATTTTGAAAAGTCTGACTAGTCTTTGCAAAATCAATTACAAGTGAAGCCAAAATTCGTCACTCTTTCTATGCCCAGTGCCCAGCGGTAGAGACTTTCAACTATCAGATTATTGTTTTGCAAAACTATATTCAAAACTCAGACAAATGACTATTTGGCGTGCATAGAATCCATCAATAGTTAAAAGGAAATCAAGCTTGAGATAATGAAATCCAATTATTCCCGTAAAAGTTAAAACAGTAATTAAACGAGGTGAATGCACATGGATTTATTCCCTAGCTATACAATATTCACAACTAGCTACTCATGAACTCTACATATGTCACAATCACATTAAGTACAGAACCATTCCTTAATTATATTACTTAATTATAGCCCAAATCTGCAAATCAATCATCCCTTATATAATTCGGTAGCATTATTAGAAAGGTTGATGGTAATTAATGTGATCTGAGATGGCATGAGCAATAAACTGACTAACTTCACACCAAATTGGACTATTTTTTGAGAATCTCATCATAATTAATTTAGGGAACCACACATACTATTTGATTCTTTGAGATGATGGAAAGTATCCCTGCCCATGTCCCAAATGCCAAAGTGGTTAGTCCAAAGCCACCACATTGACCAGCCCAGATACATTGCACACCAAAAATCCCAGTCTAAAATGGAAGCTTCCATCCACGTGGCGTTACATATCCACCACACGATCGTCCAAGTAGAACATTCCAAACCCATATAAAATGTCACCTCACTTCAAATTAACCTTAGTAGTTAGCCATGGAGAGAAGCAAGAGAGGAGAGAATGACGGCGGAGAGATCAAATACAGAGGCGTGAGGAAGCGGCCGTGGGGGAAATACGCCGCCGAGATACGCGACTCCGCCCGCCAAGGCGCCAGGGTGTGGCTGGGGACGTTCGACACCGCGGAGGTGGCCGCCAGAGCCTACGACGCCGCCGCCTACTCCATGAGAGGCCACTTGGCCATCCTCAATTTCCCTCACGAGTATAATCTCCCCACCAGCTCCTCGCATTTCGCGTCGTCGTCGTCGTCGAATTCAGGGAGTGGGAATGCCGATCGTGGGAGCCAAGTTTTCGAGTTTGAATACTACGACAACAAGTTGCTCGAGGACCTTCTTGATTACAATGACGGCCAATCTGGGAATAAGTGGAGTTGAAGTATTCTATTCATTTAGTCAGTTATATATTTAATTATCGAGCTGTTTAATAAAAAAATTACACAGAGAGAGGGGTGAAGCGAATACTTATTAACACCTAATTAGCTAGAAAGGTTCTTTCTCTATGTAGTAGTGATTTGGAAGCATAATTTAATGGTAATTTTATGCTGGTGAATATGTGCATGTAAGGGTGATCAAGAAATGGTGACACACTTCATGCATTGCACATTTTTAATATGAAGAATTGAAGATCACTTGTTGATTAAGATGTAAATTAGTTTACGTACATAAGTTTGCATGAAAATTGCAATGCTCTAATATCCGTGATGGAAAATGTTTAATAATATTTGGTTAATCTATAGATTAATAGATTAACAAAATATATTCATGTTCTCAAATTAAACCAATTTCGATTTTGGTGAGTGAGAAATGAAATATGCTAAAGTTAATTGACAATGGAATGGGTTGAGCCCATTGTACGCACACACACGAGCGCATCGTCGACTTCATCACCAGAAGAATGAGTCGAGTGTATATTGGCAATTGATATTTTGTTTGGGTCCCAAACAAAATAATTTATTAATATGTGCCATTTTATTGGGCTTGTCATGTGCTGACTAAAGCCTTATTGGTTTAATTTAATTAAATCAACAATTGGTGTTTGAGCTAATGCCCAAACAATTATGTGGACGTGAGTGTGTGCATAAAAAATGAAAGTTGAAAACTAAGCTTTTCAATTGTGGTCAATGCAACAACATGCATTTTGTAAAAGGAGATTATAGCCATAATCGGCTTTATAGCTTGAAATGCATGAGTGACTTTGAAAATTGAAATATTGCTTTCAATTATTGTCAACTTTGTAACATCCCATTTCATTGGTTTTTAAGATTAAAAACCGTAAACCTCATTGGTTTTGTTTGTGAAACCGATGAGTGGGCAATGATAATTTGTTAAGGCACTTTATGGTGCTTAATTCCCTATGTATGTGAGCTAGCCTATAAATAGGATCATCTTTGCATTGCTTTGTACTCACATTATTTTTTCCCAATCATTTGCATACTCTCAAGCATATAGTGTATAAGCTCAAGTTCTCAATCTCATCTTGTTCGTTGGAGCTCGCCGGAATTGTGGTGCTACATCCGTCGAGACGAAGCCGTTTTATCTTTGGAGACGACACGCCTAAACCGAGAGCACTACCGGGGCGTATCTCGTCTTGCGGAAAGAGGCCTTCCTCGACTCGGCTATTTGTTTACTACGGTTTTGTTTTAATTTATTTTTGTAATTTCCATTTCGTGTTATTTCCGTGTAACTCTCAATCTCCTACATTTCTATTTTATTGTAACACGCCCGGCAAGTTACTACTATATTTCCTACAATCCGAGCATAGTGTGACATCCCACATCCAATAAGAGCATCCACTGTATATAGAAGAGTTTTGAAAATTTTCATATTTTCACATTTTCACATCAACATCTTTTTTATTTTAAACCTCCTTCATTATCTTAGCTTCCTCAAAAAAAGAAAAAGAAAATACAAAAAGAAAAGGAAAAAACAAAAAAGGGCCCACCACTACTTATCAATTATGATGCATCACTTTTCGTGGGTGAGTCATAAATTCTATTTTGTGATTAGGGAATCAACATTTTTTTTCAGTTTCTCCTCTGCCCTCGTTTTACTTTCTCCATTATGTATGTTTTTTCTATTCTTTTTCTAAACTTGCCTACATAGTGAATGCTCTGAGTATTGAATGTTTAAAGTAGCGAGCTTTTCCGGCTCTTGTAGCAACTTGCTTGGGTTAATCATTTTGCCACTACGAGGTCGCATGTCGAACAAGTGTTAGTAGAGCTCGTTCTACCGTTGGTATGAGCCTCCAACCCCCTTACACATGGTGGCACACACAATGTTTATCTTCATGCTATTTAGGCCCCGTTCGGTAGATAAGAAAAGGTAGGATATGACAAATTAATAGGTCCATTTCTTGTGTGTGGTAGCAATTCACTCTCTCACTTCGGCCCGCACTTAAATAGAGGCCCGCGCCAATTTCCACTGTTAGAATTGGATTTTGATCCACCGAATTTGGGCAGATTCATTTTGTTCCTTTTGAACAGTAAATGGTTTTTTCTACTTTTTCCTCCACTAACCCTGCTCGTTTTTGTGATATATTTCTCTTCTCTCTCTCTCTCTCTCTCTCTCTCTCTCTCTCTCTCTCTCTCTCTCTCTCTCTCTCTCTCTCCCTCCCTCCAATACACGCTCAAGGGGAAATTCTCATTTTTGCTCCATTGTTGCTGCTGCATCATCCATTGTTGTTACTGTGTTGCCCCTTCTCCTTTTCTCCTCTCTCTCTCTCTCTCTCTCTCTCTCACACACACACACACACACTCACACGCTCAAGCGGAAAAATTCTACATTAATGGTTTTTCTACTTTTTGCTCCATTGTTGCTGCTGCACCGTCCGACGAGCAAGGCAGCGCAACATCCACACCGCCACCCTCTCCTTTTCTCCTCCCTCCTCCTCCACCGGTCGCCTCCACCACCTCGCGCTGGCCTCGCCTCCACCGCCTCGCCTCTAAAATTTCACCTCCTTGTCACCGCCTGACCATTATCGCCTCACCTCTGAAAATCCACCGCCTCTTTCTTCTTATCTTCCTCCCCCCCCATGGCGGAAATTCAATTCCCCTCGCTTCGTTGGAATAAATTGGGTCTCACTTCCTCGTTGATTTAGGTTTGTTGAATGGGTGAATTGGGTGAATATGGTAAAAAAATTGCATCTTGGATCCAAATGCTATTTTCAAATTTTGGCACATCAAACTTTTTTCCTCTATTGATTTTGGATTTTGGGTTGAATTGGATTTTGGATTGAATTGGATTTTGATTTTGAAGAATTGGATGGAAAAAAAGAAAATGCAAATTGAAAAATATTGAAATGGTGGAAGATGGAATTTTGGGTATTTTCTTTAATATTCAAAGGGACAAAAATGTAATTTCAAAGCATAACTTAAGATATTCATGAATTTAATATTGTTCCTACCAAAACAATAAAATTAAATCCTTGATTAATTTTATCTCTTACGATGAAATAATTTTTATCCTACCCTCAAAAATCCTAGGAAGCTACCAAACGTGGCCTTAATGTTGTTTGGTAATTAAGATGATTATCTAAGATAATATTAATGAGATATTTGGTAAGCTATATTAAGCACAAGATGAATTACAAAATTACAAGTTTAGCCTCCCACTTTTCTTATATTACCAATGAGTTTTGATGTGCCACATCAGCAATTCTCTCTCTCTCTCTCTCTCTCTCTCTCTCTCTCTCTCTCTTTCCTCTTTCTCTCTCTTTCTTTTTCCTTCTCTTTCTTCTCTTTCTTCCATAGTGGTATCTCTCTTTTATCTGAATTCTCCTATTCAATACTAAAATATGGACCAAAACAACCCATTTCAAGAAACGCATTTCAGAAGCTGGACTAGGAGCTCATTGATTCATCAATCATTCATCCAACCAATTCATCAAAAATTCATCGAATCAATTCTTCAGCAAATTCATAAGAGAAAACACCAAATCAATGACTCAATTCAAGCTTACAAAATTAAAAAAAAAAATATCTAATTGCACCGACACCAATTTTATGGATGTTCGGGTGGCTAGTGTTGTGAGGGAAAAAAAAACGAGACCATCAAGAAAAATAATTTGCCCAATTTCCAATCCATCAAGGTGTTTTGGGCTTCGAAAGTCGACGGATTGGTAAGAGGCAAAGAGGGACGATATATCCGAGCTGCCGGAGAAGACGACTTTCGCAACGGCGAGGGCCGAGGTAGACTGCGTGGCGGCGGCGGTAGATCTGAACATGTGGAGCGGTTGTGCGAGAATTAGATATGCAGATTCAGAAGGAATGACAGAGGGTGCGAGGAGAGAGAGAGAGAGAGAGAGGCTGCTGGGTTATTGAATAAGATGAACAGAGAAGTTAAAGAAGATGAAGGGAGAAGACGTGAATGTGGAAATTGTGTGGGGTTTTGTGTTAAATTTAATTATTAAATTAGGGGTATTTTTGTCAATGTATAGGTGTTCTATTTTACTGTTCAGTTAACATGATTTTTATACTACCTATTTGGTGGGTTGTGAAACCATCTTCATCTACTCCATTCATGTCGGGCCCAACAAATAATATAGGGCCAATAGGTTGAGGCAAAATGCTACCAAATATTACATGACTAAAGATAAAAGTTACTCATCTATCTTCAACTAGAGTACCAAATGCCCCCTTAATAGTGTTGTGTTAGATGAATTGGGTTAGGTTGAGAGTTGAGAATGGAATTTAGTGTGGAATAGAAATTGATGAACAATAATATAAAGTCAATTATCAATAAAAGATTAGCGAATAAGTCTTTCATGTCTTAGATATATCCGTACTACTTTCGGGAATCGCACACAGGTGCGTGTGAGGGGGGGGGGGGGGGGGGGGCACTGGGCATGGGCTTTTTCGAAAATAATTATTATATACTCCCTCCGTCCCACCGATCGTGAGGTACTTCTTTTGGCGTGGGAATTAAGGAGGGTTGAAAAGTAGTGTAAAGTGGTGATATGAAGATATATTATTTAATGTCATGTGAGTAATAAAGGTGTACCAAAAAGAAAATGCCTCACGATCGGTGAGACAGAGGGAGTATATAGTATTATTATTATTTTAAAATATAAAAATTTATATAAATGTGTTTAATTTTATATTTTACATAAATTTATATATTTTTCTCTCCCTTTCATGATTTTAAGTTTAATTAAATTTGGTTCTTGTTAATTTTTTAGAAGAAATAGTTTTTTGGTGGCTTTGTTTATATTGATAAAATAAATTAATCTTTATATGGTTAAGTTTAGATTAGAATTTATTGTAGACAAATTTGTTGTGGGGATAAAAATTGAGCTTTGTAAAGAAACATTCATAATATTGAAACGTATAAATGCCTTTTTATATTGAATGATTACAGTTTTTAGTTTCTTTTATATAGAGGGAGATGAATATGGGATATATGTGATATGATTTCTTTTCAACTTTGTAGTTTGTAGATGATAAAACGATTATCTAAAAAAAACTTGCAAAAGTGTTTTATATAAAAGCTTATATTTTTAATATATTTTTAAAAATATCATGTAAAAGTTTAGGTTTTGAATATATTTTTCAAAATATAGCCCAAAAAATTCGGCTAGGGGCTACCGCCCTCGAACCCCAGTATATTTTTGATCCTCTGAACCAAAAGTCTGGCTACACCCCTAATCGCACAGATGGAGAAATCTAGTGAAAGTAAAACAAAGAAATAGAAATGAGATGGGATTTATATAGAAATAAATATTAAATGTATAATAGGATAATACTCATGGAATAAAATTTTGATTCCCCCTATCAATTTGATGAGTCAAGAGAGGGGTTAATCTTCATGTTTTTATGTTGAGGCTGAAGCCTGAGAATAGTGCAGCGCCGCAGAGGCAGTGGCAACTCACTGACACGTGTAGGCCGCGCGGCTGCTATTTATTTTGGGCCTTTGAGTTCTAAGCTCGTTAACTGGGCCATATTTAATGAGGGTTGTTGGGCTAGCTAAGCTTAAGAATTCTAAGTTTATAAAGATGCTCGGAAAGTTTATATGATGTAATATCAAGCGTTTCAAATATTTCGATAATTTTGTTTATAAGTTAGAGAATTGTGAGTGAATGAGAGAAAAAAGACTGGAAGGCTATAAATAGGAAATAATAAAAATGGTAGGATTATTTTTGTAAAGTGATTATTATTTATAAGATTATAAGTAAATTAATTGGAGTTGAGAAGTTTTAAACTATTGAAATTAATTTACAATATAATCTATTTGGAAATTTAATTTGTCAAATATTTTTCAACAACTTATAAATTGTTTCAGAAAAGTTTATAAACTTCATCAAACAATCTATTATAGTATTCCAAGGCCATTCAAGACAAGTGGGACGGGATATGCCTTCGTTGGATTCCTGCCTCAATACCCTGTCACTGGACCCGTCGTCTCCCAGGTTCGCATGCTTTTAGTTATAAAGGATATGGACTTCTATGGGAGCTCCTTGAAAACGTAAAATTTAACTTACGTACAATACTACACTTTATTATAAACTTCATGTTTTCATCTAAATGTATTAAGTAAATCAAGAATGATCCGAAAAATTATGAGAAGTTTTATCTCAATTCACAACCCTAATCTGAAACCTTGCGTCTTCTTCAAATCCATGACCTCCATTAACTGAGGAGCACAACGAGATGTTTTCTTTAATTAAAAAAGAAATTTAAAGATTGCATCACGATAGATTTGAATCTAAGGTCATTGTAGTCTCGTACATTAATCATTTCATTAAGCCAACACACACAAAATGAGAAAACTGATTGTACATCTAATATCATATTCTATTAGGAGCGTCTATTCGGTACGGACAAAAAAAAAAAATCAATAACTGAAAAAAGACAACGCAGGGGTGATCATTACATACAAGTTTTTCAGTCCCATAATGTTAAGCATTTCCTCACCCCATAGGCCATAACTCAACTACAGCATCATTTACTAATCGATAATAATATTAATTAAAGTTCCATTACATAGTTTCCATAGTTGACACCAAATAAAAACACAGTAATGTCGACCATTAAAATAACACGAAACTGCACGCGCAGAAAATATCATATCATATAATTATAAAAAGGCACTACAACTCTTTAGCATGCATGTCACAAAGCTTACCAACAAGACAAACACAAATTCAAAATAAACCGAAAGGAGTCGAATTCTTGAATTGCAACAAAATGATAATATCCTCATAATCCCGCGGAAGGCGGGCGGCGCTCCCCGCCGCGACGGGGAGGGCGCCTTGGCGGGAAGGGGCGTCGGGGCGGAAATGGCTGAGCGTAACCACACATCCCAAACCTGCAGCGGATGCGAAACCCACAACGGTTATCGCATTTCCCGCAGTGGAAACGGTTCCTATTTGTGTTGACGCAGCGGCCCCTGCAACACTGCCTCGTGAAACGGCACCGTATCCCGCACAACCCGCAGTTGTTGGCGTCGTAGCTCACGTCCACGCACCTGTTCTGGCAGCAGAGCACCCTGACTCCCCGGGGTCGGCCCTGGCTGCAGATCCACGGCCGCCGCCAGCAGCCCTGATCGGGGGCCGGGCGGGGGCGCCGGTTGTTCAGCCTTGCCAGCCATGGGGACGAGCTGCTGCTGGCGTTGAGGTGTTGCCGACTGTGGAGTAGTGAGCTTTTGGCTTCTGTTGCTGCAAAATGTAGGCCAATGTAGAGTAGGAGTAGGAGTAGGGAAAATGGGAATATGATGATATTGTTTAGTTTCATTTTGTTTACTTTGTTAATTTTTATATTTGTGACATTTTCCTGGGAATTTTGGAATTTGTTGTTGATCTATTTATACGAGTGAAAGGGGGTTTAGTGTCTAGGAATCCGGAGAAATTCATGCTTTTGGTAATGGGGTTATTGCCTAATCCGTGATAGATGGTATGATAAACTGCGAGCTCTTGAGCTTTATACTTTTCTCCATTAATTAATCTTGGCTTTTTTCACACCTTCAGCCTTTGAAAGCTTCGTCACTAAGGGGGCTGTTAATTCTGGAAATAATATAAAACTGAAAACTCTTCCAAAGTTATGACCGATTAATTATTTAATTTTATATGAATATATAGAGACGTACGACGGTTGGCGCTGTAAAAGAGCCAGCCGGATACTAGCTCGACCTTGGCTCGTTTAGATGTGAGTAGTGCTCGAGCTTGACTCCAGCTTCTATCTTTTTTTATCAAGCTCGGCTTTCAACCCTATTACTGTGATCGAGTTCGATTAATTCTATCTTGGTTCAAATGATACTCATCAACTTAATTCGAATTCGTCTTATCTAATATTTGTTTAATTATTGTTTGAGTTCAAATTCATTGAAGGCTCTTGAAAGGCTATTTTTTTTTTCTTCAATATAAGCATTGATGAACTTATTTTTCGAATTTCGAACTCCACATGTTTAAGCGGCAATTAATGCATAATAGTTTGTATCTCGTAATAGGTTCATGAACAGGCTCAATAACATTTCCATAACATGCTCAACTATCAACGAATTTGAACATGTTTGCAAGCCCAACGAGCCAAACATCACAATGCTCGAGCTCGGCTAGAAAATTTTATCGAATTCGAAATGAGGTTCAAGCTCAGCTCGTTTGTTATTGTATGGAACTCCGACTGAATTTTTTTATAGCCGATACTCCCAATAGTTCTATTCATTTACGACACTTTTCGATGAGCAACTTAAAAGTGGGTGATAACCCACGTCAGCTATTCTAGTTATTTCTTTCCCTTTAATTTTTTTATTTTCCAGCAATTCGTTTTGATTTTTGATGAGCTCAAGGTTTTGTGCTCTTTTTGTGTATCGCGTCTAGGTCTAGATCGAGTCTTTGTGTTTGTTTTCGTGTGTTTTGTGCCTGGGAGGGCACGCTGTCATTGTGGGCAGGTTTAGGCAGGAAATGGGCATGGTGATGACCATTCTTCAAAGGCAGATGTGTTGATATATGATTGCAACCCCAAAGTTTCCAGGAGCATGGTTCGCGGATCGTGGACAAGAAGGTCGTCATGACCATGATCAGAAATGTTTCAGCTCCTTGGCATGACTTTGCCTACAAACCGTGCAGAATAGTTTCCAAGAAGGTGGTCCTGGGCAGCACAGGTAGTTGTGATGGGCAAGATCGAAGGAAGAAAATGAAGAAGGAAAAAAGGGCACAATGACAGGGCACGGAGATTGAAAGGCGGCGACAACCCTCATTCGATTCAAAGAGGCGGCTAACCCCTAGCGCAATTTCCGAAAGAGACATGCCTGAAAGAGATCGAATAAGGAGCACAGCAGGCACGCCACTGAGGAGATAGAGTCCAGCCGAAGCAGGAGTCTATCGGCGGGCACGCCAGCTGGGAGAAGATAGAGTCCAACTCCAACCAAACTCTATCCACTGCAGTCCATGAAGACTCCAAACCGTAGTAATCTCCAGTCCTATAAATACCTGATGAATGTGCGACTTGTGGATACCATCCCTCATATTTTCATAGCTAGAATTCTCTCGTACATTAGTAGTTTAGCTTTCGAAGTCCATTCGGGGCAAACTCTTTATTTTGCTTTCGTATGTTGACTGTGAGCACTTTGGGCTCGTTGTCTTTCTTTATTTTCTATTAAGTAAAGTACTTTTCAGTTTACATTATGGGCTCAATTAATGATTGCATGATGTGTTCATTTAAGTCTACCTAAGTTAGTATACTGGCTTGGGCGTGATAAGATGTGAAATATGAACTTGGTAAATAGCGAGATCTAAATGATAACTAAGATCTAAACTCGTGTATTCCCGTAGTCCTAGGTTTGTTTCTCATGTCTCGTCGAGCCCATTGCGTCAGCTGCAAATGGCGTTAGTGGGCACGACAGACTACAAACAATAGTCGAGCTAAAGCGTAGGGTGTCCCTTGCTTCGAATAGTGTGACTGGGGCGGGTAATGGTGGTCATATGTAGAGAGCAAGCCCCTCTATCGGTGGTGAGCACTTGCATGCTTAGAGGCCAGTTGGGCCGTCTGGGGATAAATGCAATATGTTATGACCATGCGAAGTGGACTTACCCGATATCCGAGTGTGGCACGATGGGTTAGTGATGGTAAAACACTAAACAGTATGGATGAGAGTTGGGTGAGGTGGAATTGTGTGGGTGACGTCGTGACAATGGGGGCATGATTCCATTGAGCCTATAACTAATGATACATGAGTCTAGTAAATATATATGCATCGATGAACTAGTACAAGTCATATTAACATCAGCGTCTTGCCCAAGCCAGGCTTCTTATTATTGATTGTTTCTTTTCAATCTATTTCAGGTTTATGCTATTTCTCATATTGGCCACAACGAAGTCAGTACCAACATCTCTCTCTTTTTAGTGACATCGTGACATTGAGGGCACTACACCAACTCCATGCGGATCGACCCTTTATACTTATTGCTGGCTACGCCTGTGGTGGGCACGAAGGTTTATAAATTTATTTTGAACGCGAAACGATAGCGTGTCATGGACGGAGGGAGTACTATTTTTCAACTTTTCTTAAATCTCGTGTCCAAAAGAAATATAACGCATTTGTTGGGACGTAGGGAGTATTATATATATATATATATATATATATATATATTAAATTAAAACCAATCAAGATATGTAGACACACCGACTTGTTTGGTACGAGTGGTGTGTTTAACATAATTATGACACTCCGGCATATTGTTTGTATAAAATACATGGTTCTATATATATTAAAAAGCACGAAAGTTTTATGCATACCTCCTATGAAGCTGGTATATATAATACAAATTATTACTATAATAAACATTGGTTATGTTTGATTAATATACACTCATCAAACAATTACCTACAAGTATACCATTTTCATAACTTTGTTATATAATAAGCGACATCCCAGTCAACAAGTATGATATGCAATATATAATTATGCATTTTCACAACTTGTCGACCGAAAATCACAAGTTTAACAACTAGTTACAGCAATCCGTAATCATTATATATATAAAGAGAGGATTTGGATCACGTGACAATATTTATATGTTGTGTGAAAAAAAATGAATATATTCTAGCCTTTTAAATATCTATATCTAATGGTTAAGATTTTTTCTAAATGAACAAATAAAAATTACACATGCACAACTCAATAAATTTCATGAACAAGGAAGTACCGAGAATAAACACCATGTTCGAATCCAAGAGGAGGCGAAATTTTGATTTTTATTCCGCTTGTCTCTTGTTCGTTAATTTTATGCTCTTGTTCATCAATTTTATGCTCTTGTACACCATTCTCATTTCTCACGCAACATTCAATTCTCATTATATTAAACTTAGGTGAGTATGTATGTAGCATCCCGAAAATTTTAATCCGGGATTAGGGCCTAAGAGCCGAGATTAAGAATTTAGAGAAGAGATTAGGGCGTTGTATCCTTAAGAGATATGAACTTAAGAAAAATCTCAAGAAAATTTTAAGTATGTAGCTGACGAGGTCACTTAGCTTTGAGAGCCGAGGTGACCAGGTCACTTAGCTGGGAGCCGAGGTGACCAGGTCACTTAGCTGAGAGCCTAGGTGACGAGGTGCTAGGTGACGAAGTGACGAGGTGCCGTGATGAGGTGCCGAGGTGACGAGGTGCCGAGGTGCCGTGACGAGGTGATGAGGTGCCGAGGTGACTAGGTGCCGAGGTGACCAGGTGCCGAGGTGAAGAGGTGCCGAGGTGATGAGATGCCGAGGTATCCGAGGTATCAGAGGTGCCGAGGTGGCGAAGTGAGTTTGCAGAGACGAGGTGACGACCCGAGCTTCGAAAGCCGAAGTGACGTCTGGGCTTTGAAAGCCGAAGTGACGAGGTGACGTCTGGGCTTCGAAAGCCGAGGTGACGAGGTGATGCCT
>JAYJMF010318455.1:0-13102 GCA_036873715.1 Salvia sclarea
GTAAATTGATCTACTTCTTTTAATTATATAGATATAGAACCATATATAATACTTTAGTTAATTTTATTGATTATTATTCATAAATACATAAAAACTATAAAAGGTAATATTAACTTGTAAATATAAAAGGAAAAATGATGTGGCATGTGAAGAGAAAAATGGGGACTTAGATGGCATGTGACTTGAGAATTAGAATTATAAATAGATACACCAGTGTGAATACAATATAAAGATAATGAAGCCTTAATCTTTTGAAAAAATCTAACACCAAAATAAATTGTAAAATGAAAGTATTCAATTATATAGTTATCCATCGCGAAATAATAAAAAGTACAAGTAACTATAATCATAAGTATAGCGAAAACTCACGTCGAAATAGAGAGAGCAAAGAAGAAGACGTATTTCCTGAGTATATATATGTGAAAGAGCACAGAGAGTGAGAGAGAGACGTATTTATATAGTGAATAACATTAAAGTCCATAGATTAAAAATTAAATATATAGTTGGGCTCTGCCTCTGGATAAGAATCCTAGATCGTTGAATTGCTTTCTTTGTATTTAATTTGTCCTCTAAAATAATTAGGATTCTTATTACCTTATGTTTTATATAATTAACTAATCGCGACAAAATAAAATATAATATATGCAATATATAAATTTTATAAATTTAAATATTTCTTTTTATATGCTTTGTTCAGAATTGTATTTAAAATTACAGTTTATATTAACAAATAAAGATTTTATGAGCATATTTCAATATACTTTTGAATATGCGAGTCAATTTGTATGTAAAACGTTATATACAATGACACTGGAATATTTACTCATAATATATTTCACCATCAAAATCAAGACGGTAAAATGAAAACACTTCTCCATCCCCTAAAAAATAATTATACCACTACTTAATAACAAATTAACAACATATATAAATTATATACAAATAACCAATTCCATGAATAAAAATCACAAATATATCATATATGTATGATTATGGGCCAATATCTACATTAAAAACTAAATTCTATTGGTTAATGCCCGAGGCCAAGGTCTCGGGTTTGAGTCCTCCATGACGCGACCTTTAAAATTTATGCATTTATTTATAAAAAAAAAATCTAAATTCTAGTATCAATTTTCATAAAATCATTAACTACTGAAATTTTAACAAAATATAATAACGATCAATTTTAACTTTTTGAATGTCAATGTGGCTGCTGGTAGGGATGTCAATCAAGCTAACCCATTCGGTTCGGATCAATTCATTTGTTTCGGGCTATTTTCAATTCGGACCAATCAGATTTTTTATTAAATTTTGGCTACAATATTTCGACCGTAATCCTTTAGATTTGTGTCTAGCCTGTTGTGACTTGTGCCTTAATTAAAGTGTGTATTGTGCCCTAATTAATGTGAAACTCGTATAATACGTACTTCTAACTAAAGTGTGTATTGTGCCCTAATTAATGTGAAACTCGTATAATATGTACTTCTAACTAAAGTGTGTATTGTGCCCTAATTAATGTGAAACTCGTATAATATGTACTTCCAAATAGAGAGATTACACATTGAACTAACATAAAATCATAAAATCAACACAAAAATAGATTTTGTGCCCTCAAAAATACTATCATGCACTTATGAATATTGTCTTCTATTTCCGTGTCCTACTAAATTTTCTTAATTAATGTTTTATATATTTAACATGTGGTCATAAACGTTAAGTTATACATTAACTAACATAAAATCAACAATAATATAATTTTGTGCACAAAATCCAGTCCATGTACGCATGTCCTATGCCGTGTACTCAATAACATGTGTTAATTTAATTAAAATTTATAAGTACCTTAAATAATAGCACAACAAAAGTTAATATTGCAGATTCTTCAAATTCTATCCAAAACAATTTCTTTTGAAAATTATACTCTCTGAACCATTTGTTTTCTAAACTTCGAATATTTGTTTCAATTGTTACAAATGCAACCAACAACACCAAAAACTCTTCAATATTCAGTTTTACCTTTTGACTTGGGAGTGTTTGGCTAAGCTTGTTTTAAAGAGTATATAAGCTTTATAACTTATAAGCTCTTCTAAAACTTATAAGTTGTCAAAGTATTTGGATAATAAGTTTATAAGTTAAAAAAAAATTATAATATTAGAGGCAAAATACAATAAAAAAAATGAAGAAAAATTAAAATGAAAAGATATATAATAAAAATATTAAATCATAATAAGATTATTCTGGTAAATTGGTTGTTGCTTATAAGCTTATGGGGTTGAGCAACTTATTTCTGGGGGGAGTTTATAAGCTTTAAAAGTTTATTTTCACAACTTATAAGTTGTTTTAATTGCTTATTTTGTCAAATACTATGCAACAACTTATAAGTTTTTAATTAAAAAGCTTATAAACTGTTTTAAGAAACTTATAAAGCTCAACCAGCATCCTCTTAAGTCTTATCATTACCAACCTCTTTCTTATATAAACTAAATACATATTAATGATAAGAATACATTTGGGAAAGTATAATTTTCGTCCTTAACCAAACAAAAATCAATTTTTTATTTTGAAAAAAAAGAGAGGAAATTAAACTCCACTTGAGCTTTCACATTTTGACTTATTTCTTTTTCCTTTTATTTAATTGAACTAGTAACCCACTCGCGCAATGCGCGGCGAAATTCAATAATATAAGATGCAATGACAATTATATTGATCAAATTAATTTAAATATTTATAGATACTATTGACATAGTTGGAAAATAAAATTATATTTAATTTTCATAAAATTTAGGTCTTCCATTTATATATTCCATATTTTTTTTTTCATTTCAGTCTTTCATCTTTTATGGAGAATATGTATTCTAAAGATTTTCATGTTGTATATGATAGAATAAAACTAAAAATATATAATAAATTTAAAATTGTATTGTAACAATGCAAATTAAATAATTTAATAAATTTATAAATCAAGATGACTATATTATATTATGTGGACATTCATATGCTTCACATAGATAGCAAAGACAATAAAAAAACTGCAATACTAAATATGAAAGCAGTGGAACTAAATGTGATACCACATCTTATAATAATTGGATAATTAAAAATAAAAATAATTAAAAATATAAATACATAATATAACCTTACATAATACATTATGAAAAAAAATGTTATTTTGTATATATTAGAGGGTCTTTTCTTAATTATTAATGCTAAATCTTTGCCACTTCAGAACGGAAAAGAAAAATGAAAAAAAATTAAATTAAGTTAAAAGATAAAATATTATAAACATGAGAGGGATAATAATTTTATTTAAAACTTGAAACTTCTATATCTTTTAAATTATAAATTCATTTTTTTATTAAATATATATCAAATTAAAGCTCTTATTGTCATCTTTAATTTAATATGCATATTGAATATCTTTTTTATTAATAAAAATACATCATTTTTTAGAAAGAAAGACAGAAAGAAAGAAAATGGATAGAGAAAAATAGAAAATTAGGAAAAAGAAAATGTTAAGTGGTTTCATCTTGTGATGTGGGCGGTGATCCATTATTTTTATTTTATGTGTATATTGTAATGTTAAGTGTAATATTAATTCTTCTATTTATCTTTAATCATCTCATTTGTTTCTGTACTGTAAACGTGACCTCATATTATAGAACCAAAAAGAACATGGCATCATCTTAATATTAAGTGCTACAATGAGATAAAGATTATTAAAAAATTAAGAGAGAGATAGAGTAGGTTTGTTACTTAGCAAATTAACAAAAAATATAAACTAACTATTTACAAAATGGTGATAGAAGATAAAGATAAGAGTTTGTTGAGAGAGAGAGAGAGAGAGAGAGAGAGAGAGAGAGAGAGAGAGAGAGAGAGCACATTATTATTAAAAGAGAGAGAGAGATTAGATTTGTATATTAATTTATTAAATAAAATGTAAACTAATTATGTGATAAAAGATAAAGATAAAAGTTTGTTATGACTTATGAGACATAGTGGGCACATTATTTGCTAAAAAAAATTATGGGAGAGAGTAACACGTTCAATTGTTGTAAAATGGATGGATATAAGATTGAGTTTGTTAGATGAGAGAGAAGTAGCCCACATTTTTTTTATTCATGAAACAATTTTTTAAAAATTGTCGAAAAAATATTACCGTTACAACTTCTCTTTTATATATAATATAGATGTGATGTCTCTTCAAGTATGAGACATGAGGCTTTTTATGGACTTGAAATTAATGCAGCCTCATGGTCAGTTACAAGTAATAATTGAGTTATATCTTCTTAAAAATATGCTTCTGAACCTCGATAACTTTCCATTACTCCACACTAAATTACGTAGCTTTGCCTTTGATAATTTGGTAACCACTATTCCGTTACCAATGTTACAAGAGATGCATCGATCCTACAATACAAATTTATGAAGATAAAAGTAAATACTATAAGTTCACAATTTAAATCCTAATATTTATATTATTATTAAACGTGAATCTCTAATTTAAAATTTAAATCCTAACATTTCCAAATGCTTTTTAATTTCTTTTAATTTTATCATTTCTTTTTAAATTTTCCTTTATGATTAAAATTTTTGCCTTTTCCTCAATCTTTTTTCAATTATAGATCTTATTTTACTTTTAATTAATTATAATTATAATTTTATTATGTGTTAGTATCATTCTCAAAACACTAGAACATTGTCATAATTTTTTTTATTTTGTTAATGTATTTTTCTAATACAACTATGAATATATTTTTTTGTAATACAGCTATGAATAAATATTTAATTTATCATATATCACATTACACATTTATTTTTTTCAAAAAAAAAAAAAAATTAATACATATGATTATTTATTTAACTATAACTTATACTCTGCATATATGTGGTTCTTCTCATATCTATTCTCTATATATACTATCTTTAAAAGGTAAACTTCATGAGTTTTATAATTTTTCTAAAAGGAAAAAGCATATTAAAGCTTTGAATTAATAAATTTAACAATAATTTAATTTAATTCAAAAATGTCACACATCATTTTGGCGTAACTATAAAAAATTATTATTTTTAGTTGATCTCACTTTAAGAAATTCTATTTTTAAATTTATAATAAAATGATATTTTCACTTAATTTTAATTTTTTGATATCTTAAATTTTAGGAAAATTTCGTGCATCCCTCAAAAGTAAATGCTAGTTATAAATTAAACAATACCATATATAAAAACCCAATATAATAATTTTAAGTTGGCCCATCAAAGGCCTCACTGTCACCCACCTAATCCCCTTAACCCCGAGAGAGACATTTCACCATATTGGACAAAGCATGAAAGCAACTGCCGACTTCAATGATCTTTTGTTCAATTACAAACATACAAATTAATCCCTCAATTCCATCGAAAGTGAGTCCTATTTTTTTTCGGATTATCCCATCGAAAATGAGTTATTTTATCTTTTTGGTACACTTTTATTACTTACATAATTTTAAATAATATACTATATTTTTATCATCACTTTACACTACTTTTCAACTTTCTTAAATTCCCATGTCGAAAAGAAATGACTCATTTTTGTCGGATCGAAGGGAGTAACTAATTGGTTGAACCAAAGAGAGAGGTAGAAGAGAGCAAAAATGAGAAGTAGATTGGGAGAGGATAGTCCCTTAAGATAAACCAATTAGTCACGGCCGACTTGCTCGATGATAAACCAAATTATTCTGTATTCATATCTAACATATATACTACTACAACTCGCAATATAATAGTCATACAAACTTCGAAAAAATCAAAGCTTGTAACAAAATAGAGCATTGAACAACAACAAACTAATTGTCCATCCACGATAATAGTTCCGTCACACCAGTAGCTTCTCCTTAATAAGTTTTTGATATTTTTGATATTAGAACGTGTACTGTGTCATGCACAAATGATAATAATTTCATATACAAAATTGTATATTTTAAACACTATAGTGGCTTTTATATATTTAATTTATTTTTAATAATATATTTTATTTAATTTAAGAAATTCCATAATTTAATAAATAAGAAAATTGTATTTTTAATTTGCCACTGATGTTATTCACTTCGAGCGTTATCGTGATAGAATTAGACTTCATAAGATGAACATAAATTAATATTCTTTGTGGTATTAGGATATCAAAAATGATTATTTAATTCTTTATTATTTCAATATATACTATATTCTGATTTAGTTATTACTATGATTTAGAATAATTATTTAAATCTAAATTATGTTAATTTGTAGTTCATGATTCATTTGATGACTATTCATATTCCCTTTCAAAATTTATAATAATTATAATTATAAATATAATTTATAATTATAATTAATATGAATTATTTAAGTGGATAATAATTTTGGCGGATGGGATCCTTTGTCCCACAATCTCATGTGTGCCACCGTGTTCCACTACGAATTTAAATAGTTTTAATAATATTTGTTATAAAATAAAATTTTATTATGTCATAATACAACATGATAATATTTATAATAAAAAAATAAAATTTTAAAAAAAAATATAACATATTTTTGGAATAATCATCCAAATAAGTATTTTCTTAATAAAAAAAATTCAAAATTGTAGTATATAAGTTTTTAAAATTCTAATTTTTTGTTATAAATATTATTTTATAACAAATATTATTAAAAATTTTGAAATTCGTAGTGAAATACAGTGACACATGAAATATTGTGGAATAGAGGATCCCATTTCTAATTTGAGGGGTAAAATTAGGTAGAAAATTTCATTTTAGTATATATTAATATAGATTTCTGTGTGCAAATTCCACTTAATTATTCCTGCCAACTTAACTATCCCAGTACTCAAGATCGGTTGATGAAAATAGATTTACCACCGAAGATATTCGCGTTACATTGTCAAATACTCTCTTTGCGGCTGGTAAGTATACACAATTTTTTTTAAATAAATTTATGTAGCCACAGTGTAGATGGCCATAAAATGATTCAATAGGGAAAAAAATGATTCGTTGAGATCTTTTTAATTGAAATAAAAATAAATTGATTGTTTTTTTTTATCATAAATATAGATTAATTATTAACAATAACTAATAGTTTTAGTTTTTATTTAACTTTATAAATTTAAGAATATAATTTTAATCTAACTAATGTGCTAGCTTCCATTTATCTATACAAATTCATGAATATGATTTTTCATTTGATATTTAAATTAAGAAATGACAATTATTGAATATAAATTTAATTTAAAATTTAAAATAAACTAATTTTATATGATATTTAACACTTATAAACATTAATTTTATTTTTATGTGGGTGGTTATAACGTGGCTGCTTAGCATCACTTTTTTTTTTTTTTTTTTTCTGATAAGTTTGTAATTTTTATTTCTTGAAACTCACTTTAACAAAAAAAGTCAACTAACCCAAAAAAGTGAAATGATTTGTCTACTCAAATTCATGATTAGCTAAATTTTATTGCCATTAAAGAATGTGCATACTTGTCGGAATCTATGGAGTATAAAATTAGAGAAGCAGAGAGAGAGAGAGAGAGAGATGGAAGAGAGCAAGAGTGAGGAGCACAAGGGGAGAGTGTGCGTGACGGGCGGCACAGGCTATGTTGGGTCCTGGCTTATAAAGCGTCTTCTTGAACATGGCTATTCCGTCAACGCTACCGTTAGGACCCAACGCTCTGGTATATCAAATCCAATTAATTTGTTGTTGAGCAATTCATTGAGTCTGAGAAAAATGTGATTCTGAAATTTCAGGGGTGAAGAAAGACCTTAGCTTCCTAAGAAATCTAGCCGGTGCAGAGCAGAAACTCGAAATTTTCACGGCCGATTTCGAAAATCCAGAGAGTTTTGAAGGTGCAATCGAAGGATGTGTAGGAGTTTTCCACGTTGCCCACCCCATAGAGTTGAAGGAAAAGCAAAGTGTAGAGTTAATCACCGAAAAATGCGTAGACGCAACTCTAGGAATCCTGAGAGCTTGCCTTAAATCAAAGACGGTGAAACGAGTGGTGTACACATCTAGTCTGTCGGCAGTGGCGGTGCGGGAGAAGCTTCCAGACGTGTTGGACGAGGATGTCTGGTCCGATGTGGATTTTGCGAGAAATCTGAACTCCATGACTGCTTCCTACTTCGTTTCAAAGACAGCCACTGAAAGGGCTGCTCTGGAGTTCGCGGAGAAGCATCCTATAGAGGTAGTGAGCGTGATCCCCAGCTGGATCCATGGCCCCTTCATCGGCCCCATCTTGCCCGGATCAGTGTGGTCGTCTCTCGCTCTCTTCCTCGGTAATGAGAATCGCATCAAGTATAGTGCGGTTACTCCTATGGTGCACACCGACGACATAGCTAATGCGCACATACACCTTTTCGAGCATCCTCCGGCTAAAGGGAGGTACCTTTGCTCCGCTGTTGAGGTTAAATATGATCATCTCTGCCACTTTCTTACCCAGCGTTATCCTCAGTTTCATACGCTCGATCCAGAGTAACTTCCTTCCTTGTGTTGTAATTTCTCCTTTCCAATCTCAACAACTTAATTTAACTCTCAACTCTCTTAATTTCTAGATCTTTATGCGATCATTCCCCTGCATCTCTCAACTTCACCAGCATCTCCTCCAAGAAATTGTTGGATACTGGATTCAGGTATAGCTATGGCCTTGAGGAAATGTATGATGATGCAATTCAATGTTGCAAAGCCAAGGGATTTATGTGATTATGGCTCTATGTTTCATCAACTACGTTTCATTTTCTAGTCAAAAGATTGTCTACTCTTTTTGACTTACCTACTTATCTTATGCTTCTTTCATTCCACCACGATGCCTTTATTTTTCTTGTTCAAGAATCTGGTCAGCACTGTCTTAGTTGTATCATCACTTCAACATCTCAGTTTCACGATCATAGTTTTGGCATTCCACAATCATATTTCGCATAGAAGAACTTAATGAGTTTCCATTAAATTATGTCTCAACTTATTTCTCAAGAATAGTGAATAGATGGCCTGAATAATTAAATACCAGGTTTTCTTATCTTATGTATTAGAAGCTAGCACCTAGCTAGTTGTTGAGATTTGTTGGGAAATGGCCATCTGTGTATGAGAAAGAAGAGTTCTTTGGAAAATTTCTTCTGGACTAGTATTTATTTAACTTTATAGGGCTTAATTAAGCTGCAAATCACAAATGCATCTTCTTGACGCATCTGTTTGGTTTTATTGAGAGTTATTATAAATATACATCAAATCACATTTTATAGGTATCTAACACGTATTTTGAAGTCTATCAATATTTGAGGGGTAATCATGTCCATGGGAAATGGTTTCTTTTTTTCTTGAGAATGGGTCATTTCAAAGACAGGCCGGCCATACATCGAGTCATTTATTTATTGGGCTAATTTGGGGATAGTTGAAAGGAGCTGGGCTTGGACATACAACGGGCTAATAAATGTTCTTCTCGATACTGGTAATAGAAATTAAAATATAAAAATAAAAAATTACCCAAGTGTATATTAGTATTAATATATTATACGATTATTTCCTTAAATGAAGAGCATTTGGAGACAGGCGTACGAACAATATATTATTTTCTTATACGATTATTTCTTTATGACTAAATATCTATGCTCGACAAGCACAGGAACTAATTTTTTAAAATACAGAAACTTTTTTTTTTTTTGAGGTATTATTATTATTTCTTTGAATTGGGAGAAGGTGATAGTGGGAATTGAATCAAATAACTGTAAGGTCTTTACTGTTTGGATATTGTCAAAAGAACACGTACAAGAGAAACTGATTATTGAATTGTTATTTCACTTTTTTTACTGACAAAAACATTTGTTGCATGTATTAATTTGTTGTAGACGAGTAGTGTGCAGTGAGTCATGGAAAATCTTTATTTACAAATAAATGCCAAATTACTATATGTAGTAAGACAATGAAATCACTCGCCCATTTGACATATAAATGAATTTTCAATTGTCACGTACGTAACTGTAAAGGCAAATATATATCACTAAATTTTAAAACATAGTGTTATAGAATATTTATAGTAAGTTTAACATACCCTATTTAGTGATGCCTAAACCCTAACCCTAACTCTTATATTTCCCTATAAATAGAGGCTTTAGTCCTCATTGTAATACACTTGAATACAAGACTATTCCTCTCTCTATTATTTTTCTCTCTATTTTCTCTAATTTATAGTAGGTTTAACCTACCCTATTTAGTGATGCCTAAACCCTAACCCTAACTCTTATATCTCCCTATAAATAGAGGCTTTAGTCCTCATTAATTGTAATACACTTTTTTTTTTTTTGAAGCAATTAATTGTAATACACTTGAATACAAGACTATTTCTCTCTCTATTATTCTCTTCTCTCTAGTTTATCACGGAAAGTCATTGCGGTGGTTACACGTGGCTCTACTTAACTGACGTTTTGAGTTTCTAGGGGTCAACTTGTGGTGGATTAGTGTTGCACTCAAATTGTCTTTTGCGAGTGACCTTTTCTTAATTTGAGTGAGACGAGACTTCCAATCGATTGATTAGCTAATTACGCGATCATATATATAAAAAGGACAGACACTCATTTACAAAAAATAAAATTAGATAAAAGCTCAATAATATTATGAACTAATATCTTTTAAAACATGAAAATTACACATCAATAGCCTAGTCGACCTAACTTAGTCAAAAGTGATTTTTTAAACTGAAATGTTACGAGTTACGAGTAGAGTTTACTAAGACTTTGGAGTTCGAAAAATATTGAATCAATATAATAACGGTTATGGGTTTAATTAAGAGAAAAACCCCAAAGAGTTACATTCTAGTTCTAGTCAGTATAATGGAGAGCAAAGTATATATGTATGTAAAGACTAAAAGTTAATTAGGTCGTGAGTTCCTCTAATATTAACCACCGTTCAATTTCAAATTTATTTGTATTAGTGTATATATTTTTATTTCTACATATTAAAGTGTACATTATGTCTGATGAATCTAAAGAATCTCTATATACAGTAAAATTTCATAGTTTCTGTGTATTTGTATCCAGCGAAAGTTTAAATAACTTAAGTTCATTATTGGGAAGGTTACATGCATGATTGTTTGAGCGGAACTAAGACGAGTAGCATAATGGAGTGAGGTGATCTTAAGGATTATATCGGTTACATAGTTGAATAAATCTTTCATTTTCATAGCCAAAAGAAACAATAAAGCCATGCATATAGTAATTGTATGTCTTGTAATTAATTAATGTGGAATAAATACAAAAACTTTTTAAATGAAAAGTGATCAACTTAATATTGTTTTATTACAAAAGATTATGTAAGATCATCTTAATGGTCAAGATTCGTCAAAACCATCTAGATATATTCACATACCTCACGGAAGACATTCTCTAATTTATGATTCTTGATCGATATTTACTGATTCACATACTTTAGTTACCTTAAATTTGAATTAGTTGAGTGATAAGAATAGGTGATTTAGAGTTCTGTATAACATTAATTTCATTGTCTACCCATTTAGAACGAAAAGAAAGTAGTGTCCCATCGGTCTATGGCTAAGTCAAGACGAAAAAAGCTTAAACTAAGTCATAATCAATTGATGAGGTATGTTGAAAATGATTCTTGATAATCCATGTTAAACTAAGTTTTATAATAAGAAGTAGTATCAACGGGGAGTCTTTTGTGGCCGTTTGATAAATTAAAATTTGTTAGGCTGGTCCAACTCCGAAATTTAACTATATAAAATTATCTATATACATGGATGGTGCACTGCCGAAGCGTAGACCATGTTAGAAATTTCATATTTTATTTTGGAGTTTTTCATATCTCATAAATTATTATCTAAATTATTAAACAGACAGATTACACAAATTAAATTTGTGATTTATTGAATTTATTCATATCTTTAAAGTTTAAATAGAAAATAGAAAACTAGACTTTTAATTTTTATAAATTTCAGGATTCTAGCTAGTCATAATTTATGAAATATGGGCAATGGAATAAAAATATTAATGTGAATTATATATCAACAATGCCTATGAATAATGCGAAGCATGTTTGTAGATAAAATACCGATGTATTGATTATGGTTGTCATATCATCTTTTCCATTAGATGAAAATAAATCTCACCCTCAAAAATTTGATTGGTTATTTCTTTTTAAGATAAAATTTCAACTGGATAATTATGAAATAGCTGTATGAGATAGGATTAGGATTCCACGGGAGCCCTGTTACGTACGTATCATCATAGTCCATAGATGTCATCGTCGTTGTAAATGAGTTATACGTATTAACTTTTTTTTTTTTTAGTTTTTTTAATTGTAGCTTTGTTTTAGTTTGGGGGAAAAAGAATCGTGGAGTTTGAATTCTATATTTTATTGTTAAATATTTTTTTTTTTATTGTTTGAATGCCTTTGATAAAATAATTATATGTACTAGCAAGTAGGCTTATATGCCGTACGCAGTGGTATTTATATATATTTTAAAAATAAGTGTATTATTTATAGTCTAATTGGAAATTGAAACAATGTGATGATGGAAAGAGTAGCTAGTCTCTGAATTTAATTATAAGTTCAACCCAAAGTTATAATTCGTCTTATTAGAATTAGATTGTTTGGGTGCAAATATTATTTTTGGAATCTATTGAATTCAGTTCCCAAACTATATTAGTCTCAGACTCTCAGTACTTATCAATACGAATTTTTCTTTAGTTAGAACGCAATTTCGTATTATCCAATAAAAATGCAAATTTTTTTTCCGGGGTATTTTGTTTGGAAATTGGAGATTACCAATTTTGTTTCTTGTGCTCCATATCGTATTTATTTCATTAAATTTTGTATAAAGAATATAAGTTTTTTTTTTTAATATAATTAGGGTTGTCAAAATTTGTCGAAAAAATGGTATACCGTACTTACCGTACCGAAAAATACCGAATATAAGGTATACTGAATTTTCCGGTAAGGTATAATACCATACCGAACTTTTTGGTACGGTAAAGGTATCACTTTTTAAAATACCGTTGTATACCGTACCACGGTATATACCGTTGCTTCAGTATATACCGTCATACCGGTACCGCGGTATATACCATTATTTCAGTAAATACCGGCA
>JAYJMF010318895.1:0-13094 GCA_036873715.1 Salvia sclarea
AAAGCATAATTGTTGCCGGTCTCATTATCTATATATTAATTATCGAAGCCGAAGGCGGAGCCGTTTGTTGTTTGTCGGCCCCTATTATTGTTGTCACTCTCATTATTTATACATTAATTGAATTGAGCCTAACGTTAGACCGACCTAACGTAAATGTGCCTCTATAAGCAATTGGAGCTTATTGATGAACTTATTTTGCCAAACACTACGCACCAACTTATAAGCTCCTAAACAGCTTATAAGCTATTTTAAATAGCGTATAAGCTCAGCCAAACACTCTCTAAGTGTGTGTATGTGCAGGGGGGCGGGGGACACTGGAGCCCCTGGATTTTTTGGAAAAATAGTATATTTAATGTTATTTTAAATTATACAAAATTATATTAAGAAAAATGCGTAAAATGCGTTCAATTCAAATTTTTAATGAATTTATACCTTTTATCTTTCTTTCTTGATTTTAAATTTAAATTTAGTTCTTGTGGCTTTTCCTCTAAAAAGAAGTTAAATTATTATTGCTAGTTTTGTTTAAATTGATAAAAGCAAAACCTTTTATTTGAAATGATGCATATTTTTTATGGATAAAGGGAATATAATTTGGTTATCGGTTCCATCTTATGATTCCGATTAACCAGATGTTTTAATATATTTGTGTTTGAAATCGAAATCAGGACGTGAACTGCTTTTTAGGTTCTTGGTAATTAGGTATTGTACTAGTTAATTTCAAAGTCTAATAAGTTAGCAACTCGTTAAGAAAAGGTTGACTGGGTTTTTTCCTATTTAAAATATTGCACAATAATATATATGAAAAGTTTCAAATTAGTATATCCACTTTATATAAAAACAGAACTTTTAACGATAACTTTTTCCTATAATTTCGTTTCACTAATTAATCTCTCTTTCCTTCATCTTTATGTTAGTTTCTCTTCCATCAATTTCTCTATCTTCACTTTTTTTTTTGGTTCTTTCTAATATAACAAATAATTTATAAAAGACAAATATTTCTGTCAGGTCGGCCTGACCGTCAAGCCCATGGTACTTCATGTTATATAAATTGGTACTTTATTCAATATATATTGATACTCTATATGAATGAATTGTGTTTTAAGTGGTTTATGTTATATGAAATGGTACTACGTGTATTGGTGAATGGTACTTTGGCCTGACAGAAATGTGTCTCTTTATAAAAATATCAAATATGCATCTTTATCTTGTGTTGATAGATATAGGACATTATCATCCTTAAGACGTAAGGGTATATCTCTTCTCTTGTAAGAGCATCTCCGATGAGCTCTTTAAATTAGAGTTGGACGCTATTTTGGAGTGCAAATCTCCTCCAACCATTATCTCTAACTTTACTTCATTATTGAGTAATGAATTCTTTGCGCCAAATATAGAGATGCACTGTAGCTTGCGCTATCCCTTTTTCTTCTTTTTTCTTCTTTGTTTCAATTGTTTAAATATGCGGTAATGGACGTTTGTTTTATTTTATGTATAATTCATATTTACATATTGTTTCATTTGATGTGTAATGGAGATGGATATTTAAATAAATTTTATTGCATATTTATTTTATTTATATATTTATTAAGTATATATTTGAAAATTTATTTATTTTATAAAATTTAAAAATAATACTTATACTATGTTTTATGTAAGTTTGTACTATATTTGATGTGTAATGATGTTTTATTTTATGTAAGTTTGTACTATATTTTTATTTGTGTATTTTTTTTGTATTAATATATTATTAAATTTTAATAATTAAGTTTATTATTTTAATATTTAAGTTTGAAGCAAATTTAATTAAAAAAAATAACGAAGTTGAATAACTAAAAAAGAATATTCATTTTCTACTGTAAAATAGAGTAGATGGTTGGAGACGAATTACTGTTTCCGCTGTAAAGTAGAGATAGAGATGCCGTAAAATATTGCAAACCTTTGGAGATGGTCTTAAATACATTTGATAACGTGCTGTTGAAGCCGAATTGTCGAGTATGGAGTGGAAGGGTTCATTTATTATAGCGCTAAAACTTTATATGTTCAATTGTTCATTGGCACTTGAATTCGTTGATTGTATATTCCCTAATTCTATTCGGACATAACATGGTCAGTCATATAAGGCTATTTTAGTGCATTATCTCAATGAATTATGAGTAGTTTAAGTTCAAAATTTAGTATGCTAATTGTATTTCAATTTTACCATTTTCCACATTTAAAATTTGGTGTTGAAAAATTTAAATTTGAATTTCTTTATGTAATTAATCTCTTGTATAATTTTAACAATATATTAGATATTAATTTCTTTTTATTTTTAAATAAAATAATGGAAAATAAATTTATATAAAAGATATATTAGCAATAATATTTTTCTTTTTTAGATAAATCGATTATAAATTGAATCGGTTCGATTTGCATAAAAAAACCATTGTATGACCGGACATATTATGTCCAAATAGCACTACTTGCAGCTAAATTACCTCAAAAACATAGTCACCGTTCACCAATCAAATCTTTATTAGAATCAAACTACTTAAACTCATATTTCTAACGAACAAGACAGGTCACTACTCACTACAATCATTTTTCATATTCGTAAATCCTAAGTATGTCGGCCTATGTGTAGGGTGGTTAATATTTGAGATCAAAGGCTCCAAATTAAAATCCATCATGAGACAGACTTCTAAATTTTCTTGTTTCTATAAGTGCCGAAGATTAGGCGGCCCTAATAAGGACAAATGGGCTAGGCTTCGATAATAATAAGCCCACTGCTTTGATTGTTTTTTATCTGATAGAGTTAAAAGTAGTGTTCATTATTTATTACTCATCTTAAAATTGAAGTTATTGATGTTATAGATAAATCATCAAAGAGTATGTTCTCATTACTGGGAAAGGGTGGAAAATAAATATTTCTACCCATTTCGCATTTACGTGGAGTAGAACTTTTTTATCGATTAGAAAGAGTTTTTTTTTTCCTTGGGCATGTCTCTTCACTCATTTTCATTCTAATTTTGAATAAGGTTTGATGTGATAATACTTTTCGCATTTTTCCACCTTTAATAATATGTGATGAAAAAAGTGGGGTTTATTACCTTTTCTTGCCTCTTCTTTCCTAATGATAAATTTGCAATTAAATAGAACAGACTCTGAGAGTCCACAACACAAAATGATCTGAATTTGGAATTTGATTATAAAAAAAAGGCGAATAATTAGTAAATCCACCAGAAAAGAAATGTTAAAAAGGATAGAGTTATAAGTTTAAACTTATGGCTATAATTTAGCACAAACTAGTTTTTGTGGATGTTGGCATGCAATTTGCAGACTGCGCCGGTGCAAAGCCGATTACATTTACATTTATCAAAACGAGGCAAAGGAATTCGCGTATCACAACCAAGCAAAAAACAAAGAATTTGTAGATTATAGGTTACAACTTGAATCAAATCATCATTCTTTGTAACACGCCAAACAGTTACCCATTTTTTTAATTGTTCAATAATTTCTGTGCCCACAGAAAACAAAATTAGTACACGAAAATCAACTAAACGACCAACAAATGCAGAAGCCATATAACTAACCTGTATAGAAAACAAAACGAAATGGAAGGTGAATTGAATTCAACAATGTCACAAACAAACATTGTCATTCTCATCTCATAAAAAAGCATTAAGTGAGAAGAAACAGTTTTTTATTGGAGCGATAGAATTAATTAGAAAGGGGTCATAAAGGCGCAGGGGAGCAAGAAGGGCACCTGAGGAGACCATTCTCATTGCAGGAAGTACAACTTGTGAAGGCGGCGGGTTTCCCCTTATAGCACTTGCGGCTCCCATTGCATTCCTGGCACAGCACGAAGCCATAACCGCCGCACGCCCGGCACGTGCCGGGCTCCACGGGCGGCATCCCCTCCAAGTACTTCTTCAGCTCGCCGTTCTCATGCAATCTCCGCACCTCCTCCGCCCCGCCGAGGTACCTCCCGCCGGTGAACACTCTCGGCAGGCTCACAGAGTCCCCGAGGATCCTCCGCAGCTCGTCCATGAACCCCGAGTCCATCGACAGATCCCGCTCGTCGATCGGCACGCGGAAGGCGCGCAGTATGGATCGGACGGCGCTGCAGTCGTCGAACGTGCGGCGGATCACCCGCAGGCTCGTGAAGTACACCACCACCGATTTCTCGGCGCCGTGGATCCGGATTTCCCGATCCGCGGGGTTGGATAGGGAGCGGAGGAGCTTCTTCGCGCAGCGGTTGCGGTGGTAGATCGATGGCGACGAGGGGGAGTCTCCTTCTCCGCCTTCGTCGTAGAGGAGGCCGTGGACGCCTTTGAAGGACGAGCATGCGAATTTAAGCGTCGGCGCATTGTGGACGCGGCTCCTCGTTTTGTTTCGCCTCAGCCACATTGATCGGAAATCAACCAAGGTAAATGCAGGCTTTTGGGATCGTTTTGGGGGAAGAAATTAGGGCAAGACGGGAAAATGGAGGAAGAAGCAGGGAGGGTTTGGGTTTGGGGGTGTTGATTGCAGCCACAGCCACAGGCAAAGCGATTCACACCTTTTTTTTTCACTCCACATGTTTTTATCTGCTTTGGTAACACCCTCAGATTATTTTTTTCCTACTTTTGCAAAATTCTTCCAATGTAGGTTTTCGTACTTGCCTCGTGTCTATTTACAAAATTCCTTATTTATTAAGTACCACTTTTTTTATGAATAGCTATGAAGATTTAGAATCCGGTGTGATGATCATAGTTCACTTGGTAGAATAGAAAATGAGATGTTTAGGATTTCATTTTCTTCTTCGTCGTTACAATTTATGTTGCGAAATTTATTTTTCTATTGTTATCGAAGGAACATAAATATAAATATACTGTACTAAAAGGTATCATAAGTATATATAACGTATATCGCTAAACTGAAACATAAAACCATTAGTATTACTATAAACATAAAACAAGGAGAAAGGTGTAGATTTTGGCGCGATCAGATGCTGCATAATACTGCTACTAGTATGTTGGGGTTGGTCATGTGCATAAGTGCATAAAGGATGTTTGTGTTCTTCTATTTAAAATATATTATGTTACATGCATTTAAATAAGATGGCATTAACCGCAATCGACATGTTCTATAATGGGTGAATATGTTTGGCATATAATATTTTGGGAATGTGAATCTGCATAGCATTTACTATTGGTAGTTCAATTATAATTATAATATCTTCTTCAGCAGTGTGGAGAGAGAATACAAAATAAAAAGACAACATAGTCTTTGGAAGAGAAATTTAACTGATTTCAATATTTTAGAATGATATATGCAAACCATGTATTCAAATATCAAACAAAAGAGAGAATATAACGAGTAAAAGAGAAATCTGACTCATTCCAAAATTTTCAAAACCGAAAAATCCTACGAGAGAGAGAGAGAGAGAGAGAGAGGCATAGCATATGAAGAAGGCATATATTTAACGCGACTAGAAAATCAAGTTAAGCACCACCCAAATGAAGGAAGAACAAACACAAATACTTATACTCCAACTTATGATAAGCGTTTAAATTGTCTTACTATGCGTCTCTCATGGAACTGAAAATTAGAATGGAAGCAAGTTTAAGGGATAAAATGACCTAGTCTCTTGAAGGATAGATCAGCGGAAGTAAATGGATAATTGGGGAATATCGACATCATTGTCCTCTTCATCCTCACACGCTACAACAACATCCACATGGTTGCGATATGGTGGCAGCTCCACCTTGGCTACATCCCTCACGAGGTCCACGATCTTCTTGTCCATCCGGTCCTTGTGTCGAGGGAACATGCTGTTGTAGAGCAGGCAACTTCCGAAAGAAATGCTGTACGCATTCAGTCCTTTCTCAGCTAGCCATTTGAGCAGCTCTCTCAGAGTCGGATTGTTCCTTATGATCCACCTGTCCCACACGGTCCAGCTCATGTTCTGGTGCTTGACAACTTTGGGAGCCACTGGTTCAGCGATGGAGAACAGTGGGAGAGCAAGGTTGGCAAATGTGTTGCGATAATCTTCTACCTTGTGGGTCCCATCAATTACCTTATAAAGCTCAAGGCAAACCAAGCCGGTGGCCATTGCTGTGGAAGTTGCAATGGCTGGAATGATCCTACCAGCAATGAATTTGGCTTTCAGCTTGTCCACTTCAGGAATGCTGTAATTTCTCGCCCTCATGTTTGCAAGCGCTGCAATCAGGTCCATGTGGTAGTTCGCGTCATCATCCTACACATTATTTAAACTCAGAAACATCAAGAAAGTAAAACAGATGAAAGTCGTATGTAGCGTGTTAAATTTAAAGGAGACGAGAGGCAAACCTTCTCAAACTGGATAGGTCTCATCCTGAAGTTTGGTGGTAATGTCTGGCGACATTGCTCAAGCTTCACAATTAAATCATTAATGACAGCAGCATCATCCACGGATGCAGTAGCGAGACTAGTAGCTTTCTCATCAGTTACAATTTTTGCATCCTTTTTTGGTTGAAAATCAGGGACAATGACT
The DNA here is from genome assembly GCA_036873715.1 of Salvia sclarea. Taxonomy (NCBI): domain Eukaryota; kingdom Viridiplantae; phylum Streptophyta; class Magnoliopsida; order Lamiales; family Lamiaceae; genus Salvia; species Salvia sclarea. The sequence continues at coordinate 6,494 of JAYJMF010318895.1, forward strand.
TGATCAACAGCCTCTGCGAGTCTCTTTGGGTTCCTTACCCAATCAGGTATAGGAATCCCAAATGCCTCGGCTCGCAGTACGGATCCAGCCATAATAAAGTGAAGATGACTGGGATCGGAGGTAGTAAACTGCAGGGGACGAGGGAACCTCTTTGGGGCTGACCAGAAAGGTGCACCAGTACTGGTTGCAGCATCCTCAGGGAAGGTGAAAGCTAGCTGCTTCACCCTGTTCGCAAAATAGTCTTCAAACCTGCCAAAGGACAGAAAAATTATAAAAGTGTACCAGCAGAGAACTTAGCAACACAAAACAACCACAAAAGAGAGTATAGAAAGAGATATACTTTAGACGAGCCCACAAAATACAATCTTGGAATGATTCACACCGCTCCTTGTCCAGACACTCAATTACACGTTCCAAGTTGTCCCTTGCTTGAGCATCCCCAGCATTTCTCATTGCAGATGCATATTCACCAGGGTTAGAAAGATAGGCATTTGCTTCAGCTGGTGTCTTTTCTAGCAATCCCTCAAATTCTGAGCGGGCCCATGTCAAACAGTGATCAATATTGTGCGGGAAGGAGTGCACAGTACACATTGGTGCTTGTTTCTCTGGGGGATCACGGGAGGCACCGTAGTTCTCCGTCAGGTGGGGAATGACCATTTGAGTATTGCATTTGGCACCCAAAGTTCCAGATTCCAGAAGTGGTTTCTGGAAATATAAGCATCTCTGGTCAACATAAAGCCTGGCATTTACATTGTCAAGGGCATTAATCACAACAGTGAGATTCTCCCAGAAATCATCATGAAAAACATTTTCGGTCTCCGAGCCAACACGATTCTGTAAAGCTTCTATATGAAGATGGGGATTAATTGCCAAAGCCGCAGAAGCAGCAACAGTAGATTTTGGCTGCCCAATGTTCCAATCACGGAAGAGGAATTGCCTGCTTAGGTTACTCCTCTCTATCACATCATCATCAGTGATAGTCATTTTTCCAGATGATCCACACGACACTCCCATTAGAGCCAAATTCTTAAGAAACTCACAGCCTAGAGCACCAGATCCAACAACAAAAGTTTTTGCATCTTCTAGTTTCTTTTGAAGCTTAGATCCAAAGACTGAAATCTGGGCATCATAACGGCTATTTAAAGGTCTGAAGTCGCTGGGATCAATAGGCTCAGTAGGAAGCGATTCCACAGAGTCGAAGTAAAAGAACTACAAAGACATCAAAATAGAAAAGTTTAGTATTATACAATTGTTACACCAGCTCTTCCGCCAATGTGCAGACTTAACTAACATGGTTTTGATAAAAGTAAAATATCTTGGAACATAATAAGATGAAAAAGTGGCATAACCGCATAAGTGCTTAAAGATGCAAGACAATGCTAAACAAAAAAGTCAAAACACGCCATACATCAAGGGGTGAATGGTACGGTTATAGCCTATATAGTGGCCAAGTCACAATTATTCCAAAAACCGCAAGATCAAGATTTTACAGAAAGTCTAGTTGTCTGAACCACAGCAAGCAAATTTTGTTAATCAAAAACTACCAAAAGTATTTTACACTTTTTATTGTTTCCGAAAACATCAAATAGCGGACTAATTTACAGATATAAGAACAACAGTTCCATCATCTACCCAAAGGAAGGGGAACAGTGGAGAAAAAATGATGAAAACAAGTTTTGAGCAAGAGAGAAACTAATAACCTGGAAAAGAGGATGAAACTTCCCAGAGCATGCCTTCATAACCTCCTGCCCAACAATGCCACCGAACATGGCAGCCATAGGATTCAGGACAGCTCTAGCACCAAAAGCAAAGTGTCTCAGAAGCTTAGGATTAATATCATCAAGTTTGCCATCACCTAGGCTTTCATTCATGTTACTGGTTATAGATATCAACTTTTGGGCATCCTCTTCCGAACCAGCAACTGGGTAGCGCCCCAATTCAGACACAAATTTATCTAATGCTTGGAATGCCAAATGCAAAAGGGGTGGCCTGTCGAACTTGGAGAAATCCGAAAGAAGGAAGTCACCAGTATCCTTTAGTGCTTCCTTCAGCGGCTTGAAGTTCAAAACCTTGGGCTGTTTCACCTGAGTTACAATACCACCCCTCTCATATGCACCATAATTAGTTGTATCTTCTTCAAGGTTGAAAGAGTAGGGTCGTGCATTTTTTACTTTTCTTGGCTTTCCATCATTTAGTTGTGTCATTCCTCGGACTTCCGAGAAGACAACCAGATCCCCATCCTGAAACTCAAGCCTTTCATCATCCACACATGCCACAAGAGCAGGGTTGTCATTACTGATAGATGCAATAATTCCTGTATGAGGCTCCTCACCGTCGACATCGATTACAGTGAATTCAGGTCCGAAATCACAAAAAGCACTACCAAAAAGACCTCTAACTTCTGTCTTAATGAAAGCAATAGGTGGCTGATGATTGTGACAGTAGTCACTGAACTCGATTGCACTATCTAAATTGATGTCAGTAAAAACCACAGCCTGCATAGGTAACACTTATCATTATTAGAAATAAAGGAAACATATAAATAATGTATGCTTGACCATGATGGAGTGCAGGACACTTGAAAATAAATGAAAGCTCTCATTCCCAAATTCATTAAATGCCCATAAAACGAAAATGCTGAACATGTAGTAGCTGGCTTGCGAGGATGTGGGAAAGACACTTCGCCTCATGCCATAGCAGTAGGTGGAACCATCCGTTGATTAAAGGAGCTTGTAATTAGTAGAATTAACTGCACAACATATGTTGGATAGGAGGAAATGGAACATATCTTCGGTTCTTCTGAATGTTGGGGAAATTGCTACGACATACTTAACCCCTATTATGTTAGGATAGTAGCAGTGGACAAACTTAAGGCTTATTTCATGATATACATGCATAAAACAATGCATTCTCTACATTATAGCCATTGTCTGCGAAATTTACACCATGGCAGTGAAACTTTACCTAAAATATTTAGTTTTCATTTTTGTTCAAGTATTTAGTTTGGATTAGTGGAATCTTACAGTGAATGTGATAGCAGTATATTTGAAAAGCAGAAGACGACTAGAAGAGTAACTGCACTGAAAAAATATGCATGGCAAACGACAAAGGGAACCCACATTTAAAATTTCACGGATAAATAAATTTAGAGAGTACACATGTCAGGAAAACCAAAGTAACAGATGATGCACTTGAAAATCGTGTATGAGCAAATACTTCAGTCACGTGAATTTATTTTAAGATTTTAACTGAACGGAAATTAGCATGAGTCAATGTTGAAAGTGTGGGCAGTACAAATAGGAAAAAGTAATAAAAGGATTACCTCAAAATCCGAAAGTTGTTCTTTAGTCAATTTTGTAGTCAAAGTCAAGACAGTCACGGCATTATTTAGTTCCTGTAGCTTCTGAACTGAAGCAAGTGCCCTGTTCCTACCCAAATCATTTTCTGTGAAAACAAAGTTACTCGACATATCCCACAACTCCACTGTCCCTTCATCATGCAATGTCACGGACTTCACACCAGCAAGGATGAGGTTCTTAGCTGAAAGTATTAATCATAATCAATTCATGATAAGCCACAAGCCTCATAAGACACTCTCCCAAATTCATTAAATAAGCATTCAGAGTCAAGTCATGTTGTTATACAAATATAATAAGCACATTCACGAGATAACACAAATAATAAATCAGTGCCTTTGAATAAATGTCATGAATTCTCTAAAAGTTATTTCTCTCAGCATCTTCTATCAGGTCATCATCAGGAACATGAGGGCAGCCACACAATGAGCACCACCAGCAATAACTCAATTAAAAGCTATAAGAACCAAAATCTCGGGGAAAATCCCAAACAGAAATTGAGTATAGACTGTAACAGATACGGAATACTCCACTTGTTGAGTTGTTGTGAAGTATAGCTAGGGTGGCACTCACAATTATTGTTGATTCCAAAATCGAATAAATTGAGCTTTCACAGCTAAGATAAAGTTTGTAACAGCGTATGCATATACAACATAAATGTTTGCATTTAATAAAAGCAACCAAGAATATATGAGAGAGGTAGAAAAGTTATACCAATCTCAACTCCAAGGCCCTGCATCCCAGACACAAGAATATTAGAAGCAAACAGCCGCCGCATAGTCTCTCGCCCATAGACGGCCAGCTGACGGCTGTGGAGATCCTCATCAATATCACGCGGAGTTCCATCATCAAACGCCATATCAGAGACTGTCGGTTCCTTGCAGTTTCCGCTGCTGTTGCTGTTGCCTACACCGTCGCCGCTGGTTGCGCTGCTGTTTTTGGCCTGATTGTTGGAGTCCTTGGTGGAGGAAACGACGCGCTGCCTCTTGACGCTTTCGGAATCACTCACGTTAACAGCCTCGCCTTCCCCTTCTCTCTTTCTAGGAAGCATATAGTGCAACAAGCTGCTAAAAACACGCCGAATCCCCATCGAAACCACCAAAATCAGCACAGAATATACAATAAATTTGAGAAATTCAGGATCGAGATGAATCTTCAAATATAACAACAATCTGGCGGAGATCGGAGATTGTAGCAGTACCGCAATCGTAATAGAAATTAGAGAAAAAATAAAAAGCCCTCTTCCTAGGTATTCTGAAGCCATTCCAAATGGATCGAAGAATATAAACAGTAAATCGATTCCAAACACAATAGATTAAGTAAAGAATGAATTTACCGGTTACAGCTTCGGAGAGGAAAGAATGGAACCAGAGACGGAATGTTCGAGACACAGAAAAGAGAGAGAGAGAGAGAGAGAGAGGAATGGTTCGAGATACAACAGAGGGTTTTCTGTGAGACTTGAAAATTACTAACGCAATCACGGTAAGGGGCAACTTTGAACTTTTCTAATTGGAGTTATATTTCCTCATAAGGTTTTATTTGCAGTTATCATGTATTGATTTATTTGACAACTAAACACGAGCTTTTGGTGTATTTCATTGATTATTATTGATTGATAAAATAATTAAGTATATGGCTTGAACAATTAATTATTTTAATTGATAAAATAATAAGTATAATTATATGCATGAATTGGATCAACCTTCAAAATATGAACAAATTTACAAAACTATCTTTACCAACTTTATTATAGTCATAATTACACACAATGAATATTGATGCGAAGAACAATCTCGTTATATTTATAATCTTTTGGTCATGATCATGCAATTTATCACACAATACAATTATCATCCAAACACAAGAAGTAGTAATTTCAATCATCCAATTATCATGTTTTCTATCAATTTTAACTACTCTATCAATAATTTATCACACACCACAGTCAATAAGTTTAGATATATAAGTAATAATTCAATCATCTTCTATACTCACCAGATACACACCGAGGAATGTTAAAATCTACACCATAAATCAAATCATGTTTGAACTTGGAAAATTTAAAGTTTTTTTTGCCAATAAACATAAGTAGATTGTCAACATTCAATACATGAGCAAATTAATAAGGGGTGAGGATTTGTTAAAATCTCTCTCTCCATTCTGTAGGATCCACTGATCCGGTATAATAATACTAATGAAAAAGTATTATATCATGCATTAAAAAAACAACGGAATATTAAAAATATTATTTTAGACGTAAAAATCATACTAGATATAAAATAATATTTTGTGCGTAAGAAAGCACATCTAATTTTAAAAGTCAATATGAACTAGGATTGGTTCCTAGTGACTAGAATGTGGAAGGTTTAAATTTGATCCCCTCCCAATTTATAAAAATATCTTCACCAAAATTATTTCAGTCATACTTACGCACAATAAACGTTGATCGGAAGGGCAATCTTGGTATATTGTAATCTTTTAATTGTAATCACACAATTTATTGCACACCATGATCGTTCATCCAAATAGTAATCCAAAATCATAATCATCACCTATCTTATCATTCTTTTCTACTTCATCCATAATTTATCGCACACAATAACAAGCAGTCAGAACATAAAATAAGAATCCAAATATTCTAATTGTCTTCTAACCCTTATCTATCTCATCATCCATCAAACAAAATCTCCGAAGAGTGTTCAAATCCATACAATAAAAAGTTAAAGTTTGGACAAGAAAAATTAAAAGCTTATTTTTCGCCAATAAACATAAGTAGATGATCTCACACACATACATAAACAAAGGATTGGTAACGCATATTTGTGTCGCGTTGAAGGATACTCCAACTTCAATATATGCAGTCGATCAAACTCCAATTTTAGAAATATATCCAACTTCAATTATATGAGTATTTGTGAGCTAACAAGATCCAAGTCCAACTTTTGGGAACCTTGATCCCTCAAATATCCAACTTCAATTATCCCAAGTTTGTGCTCCGGGGCACTTCAAGCCTACACCCTAAAGCTTATTGGTCTTGGACCTTTTATATAGACTATAGTGTACGTAATCAAGCCCAACAAAATTTGGTTTTAATTTGTTGACTTTTTAACAGGGTAAATAACACCTAGCACTCCAACGTATTTGACTTTTTACGTCCATGTCTTAACATAAACATAATAACAAATCAGACCCTAACCGTTGCAATTTTTTAACATCCGTGTCCTGATGACCGGAATCGGGCCTAT
>JAYJMF010319334.1:0-13085 GCA_036873715.1 Salvia sclarea
TTTACTGTTCGAGTTATTATCTGTGACGTGTGCCTCGAACTGTGCTTCTGTGTGTGTGCAACGAATAAGGAATTACAAATTCGATAGACATTCTTGTAGTTGGGTTCCACAAGAAAAGAAACCGTCTTTCCTTGAGAATGAAGAGCAGCCCATTACAGCTACCCACAATTTCACAATCTGTTGTTGTGAGATGATTGTTGGTTGAATCATCGAAAGGCCTTCGATGGATATTTGGCTTCTTCTCATCCAAGTAGGTTCGCGCGGAGCATTGCGTCATTCCAGGCCTTTCGTTAGGATCGTCGTCTAAAAAGGATTCGAAGACGACTCGCCAATGGGCATAAGATGGGTCTTTGATTGATTTCTCGACTTGGCTTTTGGTGGATCTGTCGTTGTCGATTAAACAGCGCCATGATTTCGAGACGCACTTGAATCTCAACAGTGATTTCACCGGAAGTTTTGACAGTATTTCTTCGATCAGTTCTTGAGGAAGATGGACAGATTGTCCAGTGCTCCTAAGCCGACGTCGACGACGAGTTTTCTTCCGACCCATCTGTGGAGCTCCGATTAATTTGGTGGAATTGATAGAGTTTTTTTGTTATGATGTTTTCGTAGCAGTTTCATAGTTTCACGTTATACATCCCCACGCTTATTAAGGAAAGGGATAATAAAAGTCCCAATTTCAATTTCGATTTCGATTTCGAAAAGGAAAATACTTAATCTTTCCTAATAGAAAAGATTTTGTTTTCGAAAAACAAAATAAATCCGTTCAACTGTCAGTGCATTGATGATTTATTTATTTTATAAACCGCTTTTTTGACTGCTCTTTTATGATTTAGTGATGCACGCAATGCGTTTGAGGGTTTGTCTGATCATAGGCAGAGGCCCAAGTTGTGGTTGTTTATATGTGGACCAAATTCAGCTGTTTGTTGGCCCATTCAACCACTTAAAAAATTCTACCTGATACTCCCTTCATCCCTAAAAAGTATGCAAATTTTTCCTTTTTCGTCCGTCCCTCGAAAGTGTACAAACCCCTTTTTTAGAAATCTACTTTATCAAAAAGTCAACAATCTCTAACTAACATACACACAATTTTTCAAAAAGTGGGACCCTTTCTCCACACACATTCACTTTATCACTCATTTTATTAAAACTTGTGCCACTCCCAACCTTACACACTTTTGAGGGACTGAGGGAGTATATACGGAATACTTTTGTCACGACCAGACTTTGATAAGGATAGCTAAGCCGGAAAAACCGCGACTGATCAGGAAGGAAATATTGAATAGGGAATTTGTGATCTCAAACAAAAATTTTAAATATCATGTTCAAAACCAGAATTTAGCTAAAGTTTGTGTATTTTGGCACAATTACCCCATTCTATTATCAAAGATCAATACACGGATTAGAGAATCAATCACAACAAACATATATAACAGTACGTTGAGCATTGATACCCATGCATGAATCTTTATAATTCTTATTATAATTTCCAGTATTTCAAGTAAATAGTGCAGTTGATTGATAATTGTTATAAACAAGGTATTGCGGAGTTTATTTTGCATGTAGTCTGTGGTGAATCTAAACCTCAAGGGTAAGGGTAAAGTTGTGCTACGATACGAGACCCCAATCAGGGCCTTATCAAGCATTTTGTTAATCAACAAGAAACACAAGTGGTTCTTAAGAAACATAATATGTAGTAATGCTCAAAATTTATGTTTTTTTTTATCGGATAATGTTAATTGTTAGTAATTAGTTCACCAAGCACTGAACACTCCAATAAATCATCACCAAGCCTCCTTATAACTCCAAGAAAACTCGTTTCCAAAGGAAATCAAACCCGGGTCTTCTACTAAGGGAGGAACCCGGTGGCTATAAACTATTCAACAAAACATAACATCTACTACAAATACTCTATGCATAAAATAAATAACAAAGCGGAAGACCTACTAATATATTAACATCACCCTATGCATAAACTACAAACTAACAAAACATAATTCAACTATTTTAAAATATTGCTTGATTATTCCAAATTCATGGTATATGATATTTTAAAATTCTATTTTTTTACTATAAATATTAGTCATGATATATTATGTAATAATAAATTTTTATTTTATAAAAAAAAGTTATTAAAACTATCATAATTCATAATGGCACACGATGAATTGGGGACAGAAGATCTCATCCGCTCCACTCAGATAAAGAAACAAATGATTCTTATTTTAGTAAATAAAAAGAAATAATTCAACTATTAGTGTATTCATTAATTGGCGTATGTCATGCTTGTAGAACTGCGAATAAAACTACACATTCTCTCGCGGAAAATAGGAGTCCAATATGTTTCAAATTCTTTACTCAAACAATATATATCATAGCTTCTATTATCAAAGAGCAATCCACGAAATTAGGGAATCAATCAACTACAAAACAAATAAAATTTAACTTGGACATTGAGCAATTTGTAATCCATAAACTATGCAAAACATAAAACCTACCAATTAACACCACCCTATGCATAAACTACTTGTTAACAAAACATAACACCTACTACTATCATCGGCACCACATTTTGCAAGGCAATCGGTGGTTCTTCAAAGGAAGTGGCCAGACTAAACTTTCAACGTAGACTGTTCGCCAAAAATTCCCCAAAACATTCTGCACCTCGATCTTCTCTTTCACCCAATACCCCTTCGCCCCACCCTTTGCAACCCTAACCCACAGTTCCCAACTATCATAAACAAAAATGCTAAGCCTTCCACTCGCCTCTCTGAACGCCAGAGACTCATCCTCACCTGGCTTTCTGTCAGGTAACTCTATCCTCTCAAAAACCTCACTGCTCAAATCGAAGGATTCGATATAATCTCGCTCCCTTGTGAGCCAATGAAGCTTCCCTCCCACAAGCACACCGGCATCATCCTCCACATCAAGGCACCCGTGCTCAACTGTTTTCCACGAATTTGTCTCTGAACTGTAAACTTTACCTATATACTCGTTGCAGTACTTGTGCTTACGAAAAACAGCAAACACCTTGTATGCACCACTTTGTTCGTCCATGCCAAACCCATATTTTTCCAAATAGGAAGTGTCTAGTTTCAGTAATTCGATGGACATTCTCTTAGTTGGGTTCCACAAGAAAAGACACCGATCTTTCTTGACAATGCACAGCAGCCCATTACAATGACCCACAACATGACAATCTGTTGTTGTCAGATGATTATTGGTTGAATCATCGAAAGGGCTTCCATTGATCTTTGGGTATGAGCTCACGGAGCATTGCTTCAATCCACCCCGTTTCTGTGGTTTTCGAACATAATTGCAATCGAAGACGACTCGCCAATGGGCACCCGATGGGTCTTTGATTGATTTCTCGAGTTGGGTTTTGATGAATCTGTCGCTGTCGATTAAACAGCACCATGATTTCGAGACGCACCTGAATCTCAACAGAGACTCCGCCGGAAGTGCTGACAGTATATCCTCGATTAGTTCTTCAGGAAGATTGACAGATTTTCCGGTGTTACTGAGCCGACGACGAGCGTTTTTCCGATCCATCTGAGCGCCTCCGATTTATTCGTGGAATTGATAGGGTTTTTTTGTTACAATGCTTTTCTATAGCAGCTTTTATAGGTTCAATTTTCGTTTTACATTATGCATCCTCACGCTAATTAAGGAAAGGGATAATAATAGTCTCAATTTTAATTTTTGAAAAAGGAAAATACTTAATCTTTCCTAATAGAAAATATCGAAAATCAAAAGAAATCCATTCAACTGTTAGTGCATTGATGATTTATTTATTTTATATACTGCTTTTATGGCTCTTCTTTTATGATTTAGGGGGTGTTTGGCTCAGGTTTTAAAGATCTTATAAGATATACAATTTGCCAAGAGCTTATAAGTTGTCAAAATGTTTGGATAACAAACTTATAAGCTAGAAAGAGAATTGTGAATTTAGAAAAAAAAAATAATTAAAAAGAAAATATTGAAGAAAAATAAGCCTACAAGGAATTTTCTTCCGAGCCATCTGAGCGCCTTCGATTAATTCGTGTAGAGTTGATAGGGCTTTTAGGTACGAAGATTTTTATAGCAGTTTTCACTTTTTATAGGTTCATAATTTGACCTATTAATTTATTTTTGGGTGTTTGATAAATTTAAGAATGGATTGAATTATGTTATTTCCATAGTTGAATTTTCTGATCACGGTATTCCACCATTATATCTATTATTTTAAAAATATGTTTTGTATAAAAAGTTTATTATAATACTATGAATAATATATAACTTTTACTTTAAAAAACTAAAGTTAAAAAAAATATCAAAATAATTATTAACCCCTAAAAGTAAATTTAAATATAAAAAAATAATTATATACCCTAACTCAATGGAATGAATCCTTGTTAATAATTATATAATTAAATTAAAATATATAAAATTAAAATTGAAGAACAAAATATAAAAAATATGTTAAAAAATAAAAATGGATCACAAAGTCGGACACCAAATCTGGGAAAATGGATCTCAAGTGGCTTTTACATAATACACGTACCCTCACACTAATTAAGGAAAGCTCTAATAATATTCTCAATTTCAATTTTGAAAAAGGAAAATACTTAATCTTTCCTAATAGTAAAGATTGTATTTCCCTAAATCAAAAGAAATCCATTCAACTAGAGGGTTTTTGATCATAGTCAGAGGCCCAAGTTTATATGTGGAGGCCCAAATTCAGTTGCTTGTTGGCCCATTCGGCCACTTTGGGAATTAAGGGCCGGTGAACGTCCGTAATCGGAATCGACATACCGGTTAATCGGTACCAGAAAATCCCCAAAAAGTGCTACTACCGTCCCGCTTATCCTATCCGGTTCCTGCAATAGAAAGGGGCTATGATCTGAAACAAAGAGTTAATGAAATCATGCATTAACTCTTGATAACCATGAATTGTTATATAATGTCAAGTACGTATTTGAATCAAATAATTTATTTAATTGATACTTTCTATAAAACAAGCAATCAATCAAGTGGTTCTAAATCAACATAATATGCATTAATGCTCAAAATTTATGTAGAGCAATCTGCAATCCATAAACTAATTAACAAAACACAAACCCTATGCATAGACTAAGTAACACAGCATAAAAACCTAATTACCATCGGCGTACGCATAAGTTACAAAACAAACATAAAACCTACTACAATCACCACCACATTTTGCTACGATACGAGCCCTAAATGAGGGTCTTATCAAATGTAACTGCCTACATATTGTTAATCAACAAACAAATTAATCAAGGGTGGTCTTAAGAGACATAATATATACTATGCATATTAATTCTCAAAATTTATATCAAACAATTTGTAATCCATAAACTAATTAACAAGACATAAATCTACTAATTAACATCAACCTATGTATAAACTACTAATTAACAATGCATAAGGTAGACCTACTACCATCATCACCACCACCACCACATTTTGCAAGGCATGCAATCAGTGATTCGTCAAAGGAACTGGCCAGACTAAACTTTCAACGTAGACTGTTTCACTACAACAAAGGAACTGGCCAGACTAAATAAGACTACGAGTCAAGTGATTGTTGGAATATTAGTAATGGTATTTCTTGAGATTATTTGATAGTACATGAAAGGAACGTTGTATTGCAAGTGGAAATATTTTTTGTGGTTGATACATTTGAAAGTGGATATAATATGTCTAGTTCAACTTGTGGCAAGTATAATTGTTCATTCGGAATGGATCCTCCAATATAAAGAGGGAACTTTGGATTGGATAATAGCCCCATTTTTGTCCCCTCCAATTAATTTTAATTGAGAATTTTTAATTTTTAATTAATTATTAATAACTAATTAACTTTTTTTTAATATTATAATTACTGCACATTCATACAATCGAAATTATTTGAATGTCTATTGCGATGGAGGAGATTCGTGTTATCAACTTAATTGTTTTGGCGTCATAAGTAACAAAATATTAGTTAATTACATATGGAACATATGCCGTGGCCTTACATCCCACATTACTAAAACATCCACTTGCAAAAGAAATCGTCAAAATAACTTAATCTACAACTTAACAACTCTTCTTCGATTGGATTAAGAATAATATTTTATACATACATTGATATAGATGTTGAGTAATATAAACGCCTACAACATTATTAAAATCTGATCATCAAGATATGGATTGGTAATTTGGTGAACATCATATCAACTTGAATAGTAAGTCAACTATATTATTTGGTGAATACCAAAAAAATCTAAAAATATATTATTATTAAGCCCACTTAAATTGACTAAACTTGCAAGATATTCACACAGCAAATAGAAAGCTACCAAAAGAAATCAAAGAGGGTAAAAGCATTGGGCGATCATGGCGGCAGAAGCAGTCGTGTCCACGGCTGTGCTAAAGCTGGCCGATGTGCTCGAGCAGGAGGAGAAGTTCTTACGAGGCAGCGTCGTCGGAGAGTTGCAGCAGCTGAAAGAGGAGCTCAAAGTGGTGCAGAGTTTCCTCAGAGATGTGGCGGAGAAGCAAGCCGATGACGTGGCAATACACAATTGGATATCAGAGATCAGAGAGGTGGCCCACGATGCAGATGACGCCATCGAGGTATTCATGTATAAGGTTGAGAGAGGAAGGGTGAGGCTTGCGAGTTTTGCTTCCTCTCTCAAACACAAGTACCTCCTCAAAAGATTCAGTGGATCGATCAAGTCCATCCGGGAAAGGCTCCGAGGCATCAACGGACCACGTCCGAATCTGGGGATACAAGATCTCTGCGACAGGTAGGGTTGTACATGAGTCGAGTTCAGTTAAAGAATTATGGAAACCTACTCTCTGCAAGTTTATCTATAGGACAAAAATACCTATAAATGGTTGAAGTTTGCCCAAATTTTCATTTTCCATACCAACTCAGAGATCTTCATTTATATTACCCAACTTTTAATTAAATGTGAATTTTCTCACCACGTTGACTTCCTACCAAAACTGTGGCTGACATGTGATGTCGTTCAAGTGAAGGGACATTAAAAACACTTAACATGATGTCGTTTGAGTGAAGGGGCATTAGAAACGATGACATGTCAGCCATGGGTTTGGACGGAAGTCAACAACGTGAGCAAAATCAGATTTAATTAAAAGTTGGGTAATATTCACACGGATGGATTTCTGAGCTGGTCTGTAAAATGAGAATTTGGGTAAGGTCCAACATTTGCAGGCTATTAGCCCTTATCTAAATGAACTCGAACTAACTTGTTTGTGCTATTTGATTGGATTTTGAGGCCTAGTGATGGGGTGGAATCGTCGAAGAGATCACGAAGATTAGCTCAGTGGCAGAAAGACAAACATGTGGTGGGCATGGAGGAAGATGTGGAACTGGTGCTTGAAAAGGCAATCATGAATGAGGGAGACAACCCTACCTTCTCCGCCATCGTAGGGAGGGGCGGGACCGGGAAATCTACTCTTGCTAGGATAGTACATAACCACCCCGCCGTGGCTGAGCGATTTGAGCGGCGTGCTTTTGCTGCGGTTTCAAAGGAGCTCAGGCCAAGAGACATACTCATAGAACTAATTGTGCAGCTTAAGATCACAATTATGCCTCTGGAGAAATTAGAATTGTCAGAGCTTCAACAACAGCTTTACGAACTGCTCGAGGGCAAGCGATATTTCATAGTTCTAGACGATATGTGGGACAATGAGCACTGGACTGACGCCCTCGTTGGTGCTTTTCCAAATGAAGGTACATCTTTGCAGCTTTATTCCGTATATTCCATTGGTCAATCAAAAAGGTGCATGTATTTCCTTATCAGTACCATAACTCATTCATATTACTTTAAATATATAACAAAGAGTGCGTACGTTGTACATGTAATATGTTACTCCATCCGTCTCATTCATAATGTCCCATTTTCCTCTTCTGATTGTCCCATTCATAATATCTCATTCCCTTTTTGGCAAAGAAAATACACATAAAAAGTATGTGGACCACATGTGGGTAACATCTCCTTACACTCATCAATTTTCCCTCCTTAATCTATGTGCCCAAAAGTAATGGGACATTATGAATGGGACGGAGGGAGTACTTAATATTATTAGTATTCTATAAAGATTAATATATTTGAAAAGAATTAGATATTTTAAAATTGTGAACTTTGGGAGTAAATCGCGTTTTTGGTAGAATAGACTTTTTAAATTTTTAACCTTGAGATAGGATGTTTCAATTCATTTATTAAAATTCATGTCCAAACAAATACTTATCTTTTTTACGGACGGATGGAGTATTTAATATATATGAGAGAATCCATTTTGAATTTCAAAGATAAAAAAGTACTCATCTTTCTTAAACATACCCACCATTAGATTGCATGAAGTATTTGTATTGAATGTGAAAATGGCATCCATGTCTAGCCTACTATTTATCACTCTAGTTTTTGGTCGGACAGGCACAGGTAGTAGGTTTCTGCTTATATATCGAACTCCACTTGGTGAAGACCAAAATGGATTTATTCATACGATGAAATGTTCAGACTCGGACAAAAGTTGGACGTTGTTCTTGAACATCGTGTCCGATGGGAAAGATCTAGAAGATTTGGAGGATTTGGGGAGGCAAATCGTCAACAAATGCGACGGTCTACCATTAGCAATCACCATGGTAGGAGGCCTACTTAGAAAGCGGAAAAAGTCCCAGAGTGGATGGGAGAAAGTTCTAGATGAAATGAATTATCATCTGAGCAGAAGCAGCAACGACACCATACACGCAGTATTGGAATCAAGCTACCAAAATCTCTCACCAGAACTGAAAGCATGCTTCCTCTGTTTAGGCTTCTTTAAAGAAAACGGCACGATTAATGCCCGGAAGCTGGTGGATATATGGATTTCAGAAGGGTTCATCCCTCGGAAGGGAGGACAAACAAAGGAGGAGACAGCGATGGCGTATCTGGAAGAGCTGATTGATCGTAACATGGTCCAAATCAAGGATGTATTCATCGACGGTCATATAAAGAGTTGTGTGGTGCACGATTTTGTCCGCGACCTGTCCATCAGAAAAGCAGAGGAGGAAATCAAACTCGAGATCCTCATAAACGAAGAGAGCAAGCCCGAATCCTCGAACAAGCCTCACCACCGCGTCCTGGACTGTGGCCAGGGAAGGTTCAATGATTCCATTTATGGAAACAAACATGTACAGACCCTCGTGGTCCGTGGGGCCCAGCCACTTCTGTTTACAACGTCGTTCTCGTCTTACTGGATGAGCTTTGAGCTGCTCAGGGTTCTTGACTTCGAGGGCTGCATGTCCATGACACAGCTGCCAATTTCGATAGGTGCATTGGTCGGATTGAGATTCCTGTGTTTGAGAAACACAGGTCTATCATTTCTTCCAAACTGGCTGCCTAGGCTCAGAAACCTCGAGGTCCTTGATATGCGAGGATTAGGGAACATGGATTTGTCTGAAGTTTTTGGAAAAATGTGTGGTCTGCGCCGTCTCTACGCGTCTGCATTCTATTTCAAGAAGCCTCCGGAGATAACCGGTCTGAAATTTCTTGAGACACTGTATTATGTCAATCTCAACGATGCGGATTTCCATCAAGTCTCAAACATAACTAGTCTTTCCAAATTGGGCATAAATCTGTATCTGATCAGAAGTTCAGACAGGTTCTTCGACTCACTGGAGAAGATGGAAAATCTTGTGCATCTCAAGTTGCAATACTGTAAGCACATAAATTTGAACAGGCTAGGGGATCTTGGCCGCATCACCCGCCTCAAGCTGCACGGGGAGTTACCCGTTTTGCCCTCCACATTCCCTCCGAATCTTACTCACCTGACCTTGGATTGGTTGCGTCTCAAACAAGACCCCATGCCGTTGCTGGAGAACCTGCCCAGGTTGTTGTATCTGAAGCTGGACGCGTATTGGGGCGCGGAGATGGTGGTCTTAAGAAATGGATTCCCCACGCTTGAGGTCCTTGTTTTACGTTTTATGCTTGGATTGAAGAACATACGAGTCGAGGAAGGGGCAATGCCGGAGCTCAGACGACTGGAGATCAGCCAGTGCATGTCTCTGGAGAGGCTGCCGGAAGAGATGGGAAGAATGAGAAATCTTGAGGTGTTGAGGGTTGTGGCGAGCAAGAAGATTGCAACTAAGCTACGAGGTGAAGATTCTCACATGATTTCTAATGTTGCTTATGTTCAAATAGTCGATGATTCACTTTAGTGATGACCAAGAAATGGTGAAACACTGTAGTTGCAAGTGAAAATTAACTAAATAAAGGGTGGTGATGTACAATTGTTATGAAATAGTTCAAGTGAAAATTAAAAACTCGAGGGGGATTTGTATTATTTCCGACGATTGATTAAACTTAAAAAAGAATTGAAACATTACCTATGTAGGTATTTACAAAAATTTAATTTACAACTTTGCTAATCAAAATTTCATCAAATGAGCAATTCGACATCCCACACAAGTTGAACTAAACATATTTTGTAAGCATTAAAATGCACAATATACCTTATCATGCAAACTCATCAAACCTTATATATACCTTATCGATGCCTTTGGTACGGAAAATCTCATACAGTTATTTTTCTGTACTTTTTGACCTACCGTGGTTGGGTATTACCGAACATTGTATGGAATTTTCTACATACAGTTTGCCGAAATTACCAGTATAGCTGTAATGCTGAAATTATCACATTTACAAATTAAATAAGAATTAAAGGTAGTTTATTTAAAAAATTCCTTTTAACTTCAAAAAGATAAAGACAAAAATAAATTAGGATTTTACTTTCCTCTTTTTATGATTTTGCTTCCTTTTATAATTATAACTAAGATTAGTTTTCAAAGTCTATAAATAAGTGTCTTGATGTTCTATGTGACAAAATCAATATTAACTTCTATAAAAACTGAAGCCACTAGAAAATGATGGATCGTGAAAAGAAAATAAAACCTCTCCACCTTCCTCAAGAAACCGTGGAAGAAATACTGTCAAGACTTCCGGTGAGATCACTCTTGAGATTCAAGTGCGTTTCGAAAGCATGGTGCTCTTTAATCGGCAGCGAAAGGTGTTGGGATATTAAATCCACATTCACTCAAGGGGAAAACGAAAAATAACCGAGAAATAAAATGAAAAAATAAACAACTTATTTTACTCTACCTAAAGTCAAAATTGGTGGCTGTATGTTTCTTTTGTTTTAACACAAGTAAAACTCCAACAAAAGGTTCATCAAAACGCACCTCCAAAACTCGACCAAAGCGCATCACATAGTCCTCTTTTGCGGGCATGTGATGAAGCAATGCCCTCTGCAATAAACTTAGGAAGGAAATACTTTATAATACCTTCACTAAAAGAGAAAATTGCAAGCTAGTCCTCCCAACAAAAGAAATTGCAAAAAAATAAGTTGGAAAATAAATCCAACAGACCCCAACCAAAGATAACAAAAGAAATTACATATCTTTGGTTTCATCAATCCGCTCCATGTAAGCAAGTGCAATTTGATCCGCATCAACATGAGTCCATGATACCACCCTATGCATAAACTATAATACCAAAACATAAATTAAACCACCTAATTAACATCACCCTATGCATAAACTACTAAATAACAAAACATAAAACCTAGTATTAGTTATCATCGCCATATTTTGTGAGTCGATCAGAGATTCTTTAAAGGAAGTGGCCAAACTAAACTTTCAACGTAGACTGTTTCACCATAACAATCCACCACATCCTTGAGCTTCTCCTTCACTTTCACCCAATGCTCCTTCGCCCCACCCTTCGTAACCCTAACCCTAACCCACTCCTCCTCCTCCTCCTCCTCGTCATCATCATCATCATCATCATCACTATCAGACAGAGTCATAGCTGTCAAAGCAAGCCTTCCCTTCGCCTCTGTCAACATCAGAAACTCACCCTCACCTGGTTTTCCCTCGGGTAACTCTATCATCTCAAAAACCTCACTACTCAAATCGAAGGATTCGATATAATGTCCATCCTTCATGAGCCAATGAAGCTTCCCACCCACAAGCACCCCGGGATAAGGCTCCACATCAAGGCACCCATGCTCGATTGTTTTCCACGAATTTGTCTTTGAACTGTATACTTTACCTACACACACGTACACGTCCTCGATCTTGTCCTCGGGCAAAGCAGCGAACACCTTGTATGCACCACTTTGTTCGTCCATACCAAACCCATATTTTTCGATTGGAAGGTCATGTTTGAGTAACTCGTGGGAGATTCTGGTGGTTGGGTTCCACAAGTAAAGACCCCCTGGTTCCTTGAGAATGCACAGCAGCCCATTGCAGTGACCCACAAGCTTACAATCTGTTGCCGTCAGATGATTATTGGTTGAATCATCGAAAGGACTTCTTACATTGAGCTCATCCATGAAGGACCTCACGGAGCACTGCTTAAATCCACTCCTTCTCTTAGGATCCTCATGAAAATTGAAGTCGAGGAAGACTCGCCAATGGGCATAAGATGGGTCTTTCATTGATTTCTCGAGTTGGGTTTTGATGAATCTGTCGCTGCCGATTAAACAACGCCATGATTTCGACACACACTTGAATCCCAGCAGTGACTTCGCCGGAAGTGCTGACATTATTTCCTCGATTAGATCTTGAGGAAGATAGGGATATTTTCCGGTGTTCCTGAACCGAAGAGGAGCGTTTTTCCGATCCATTTGCGCGCCTCCGATTTATTCGTGGAATTGATAGGGTTTTCTGTTATGATGTTTTCTACAGCAGTTTCTATAGGTTTTTGAGCTATTTTAATATATTTTTTTGGTAAAGTATATGTATAGAATTGGGAGAATTATGTCAATTTTCCTTTTAGATAATAAACTCTCATGCAGGCTAATCTCTATGAAGGAAAGGGATAATAATATTCTCAATTTCAATTTTAAAAAACGGAAATAATTAATCTTTCCTAATAGAAAATAGGGTTAATTGTCATAAAATAGGGATGGGATCCTCTGTGCCACAATTTCTATGTGCCACTCTGTGCCACTGAGAATTTTAATACTTTTTAATAATGTTTATTATAAAATAAAATTTTATTATCTCATAATACAACATGATTAACATTTAT
>JAYJMF010319554.1:0-13081 GCA_036873715.1 Salvia sclarea
TATATTAAAATTTGGGACCCCCAAAAATTGGGGGCTCATGGCAAATGCCCACTTGACTCTTAGCTAAGGCCGTCACTGGTTGGGAGACCAGACTCGACCAGTGAGATTGTGTTAATACAATCTGAATTATACCCACTTTATAAAAAATATCTTGAACTTTAATAATATTTTTTTAAACCCCATATTATCGGCTTTTTATCAAAAATACCCTGCACTAATTTTTTTGCCCTCAAAATCATTGAAAAATTCATTTTTGCAACGCGAACACTTGGATTTTGCGGCTAGCCGTAAGTTGAAAGTAGAATATCTTTGAAGAAAAACCAATTTTTCAACCCATATACTTGTATTTCTCATCGAAACGGGAAATGAATGTAGGATATTCTCGATAAAAAAATTAAAGATTGGGATTTAAAAAATATATTTGTTAAAGTTCAGGATATATTTGATAAAAAGTTGATAATTTGGGGTTTAACAAAATATTTATTAAAGTTCAAAATATTTTTGATAAAGTGTATATAGGTTGAATGTTTAAACTTTAAAGTGATATTTCTCCTTAGTATTTTGTTTATTATGCATATTAAAATATTAACTTTATTAAATGACAAATTATTAGTACATTTTCGTTTTGCTATATACATTGTCCCAACTGTCAGACGGAGTGAGCATATTACATATACATTGTTCCCAATCCCAACTATCCATTGTTAATCACGGCATGAGATGACATTGAAATTAATGATTGATAACCACTAACTAAAATAAGTTGCCACGTGCAATATAATATGTATTTCCATTTATTATGGGGATATTCGTCGTAATTGATTAAAAATACTATCATTATACAAAGTGCACAACTGCACATTATAAATTTGTTCATCATATTCAGATTTGCCGTCATAAAATGTTATAATGGGATGGTATATATAATGACAGACCAATACTATGACGAGAAAAAATATTTATTGAGTTTGTATTTTATCATGGGTTAGTCCAACCAACTGTATGGAGTAATAAATAAGTCTGTATTCAAATATTACAAATTTTAACTACTATAAATTATGCAATTTACAAAACTTATTGAGGTAGTATTGATTTCTTTTGTATTTGAACTTATACTCCTTTCCTATTAGAACTGTCAAAACAAGCCCGATCCTATAAGACTTGGCCCGCTCGGCCGCTCCCCGCCTTATTTTGGGTCGTTTTCAACTTGTCTAAATTGAACAAATTCCCAATTAGGTCGGGCCCTGCTAGACTCGCCCAAAATTCTTGACCCGAACCTGATATTATGTTAGCTCTAATCCGTACTCCCTACGACTAACAAATGAAAAAGAGATCTAAAACCGTCCACCAAAGATGACATCCCATGTAAATGGTGTTATTCAAAACCTTAATCATCACAAATATTGGGACCCAAAATTGTGGATTCCTCACTTAGTGGGATTATTTTATCCTTGAGGACTGTAGTATTATTAGTGCTATAAGTAGGGCTGGTAACCGCTACGGTACCGGTTAATCGGTATCGAAAAATCGGTTAACCGGTACCGAAAATCCCATATAATAAGTATCGGTACCATCCCATTTAGTAATAACCGATACCCGGTACCGGTAAATCGGTACTACCGGGGTTAAGGAACGATTTTCTTCTTCTTCTTCTTCTTCTTCTTCTTTTTTTTTTTAAATTCAAATTTTTGTTTTTCCTATTTTTTAAAATCTAATATAAACTCTATTACTCTAAAATCTATATATTATCAATAGTGTAAATTGTAATATGATGATTTTAGTTTAGTTGGAACTTTGGAAATTGGAATTGCCATGGAATCGTTTAAACTTCTTTGTGCAGTGTAAATTGTAATTCCTATTTTTGGTTTGTGTAGTGTAAATTGTAATTACTAATTAATTATTAAATTTCATATTATTTTAGATTTAATTTTAATAGAAATTAGAATTTATTTTACATTATTATTTATATTATGATATTAATTAAAAAAATAATAATAAACTCGGTACCCGGTCCGGTACCGGTACCGGTTAACCGATTACCGGTTATTTGAGCAATTTACTTACCGGAGCCGGGATTAATCCCGTCTCTTTTACAGTATTAGGTACCGGTTCCCGGTCCGGTACCGGTTCGGTACCAATTTCCCGCGGAACCGGATAACCGTTTACCACTCCTAGCTATAAGTGGTAATTTATCGCAACTAGATAAACAAGTTTGATTGATTCAAGGCGGCCCCAAAGGACAGATTATACGACTACGAGAATAAAAAATTATTCGAGTAGAATTCCGAATTTATGACTTATGGTTAATGCTACATAAGATTTGTATCCTTAAAAGCGCCTCATTTTTAAGAGAAAATGTGGAATGTGGGCCTTATTTATGCCTTTTAGTAATAAAAATGGAAGATGTTTGGGGATATTTACTATTTTAATTTTTTATTTTATATGATCAAATAAAAAAACATTTTTTTCAATAATTACAAGTGATATATATATAATATCTCTAGTCTCTACATATAGCAAGAGAATATTTAATATGCTAAAATTTGGCAGTTAATAGGTTACAAAATACAAAAACAAATTTTCTTTTGGGGATGATTTATGTCTTATTTTGAAAATTACAACTGGTATATATAATATCATAATAATTTGAAGCTCGACACGGTACGTAGGAGTGACTATTACACCTTATAAAAACGAGACAAAATGCACAAAGATTGGAAAATACCTGCACGCAGCGGGATAATTTACGCCTATAAATGTCTTTTGTTCATCCCCTTTTTCTTTCTTCTAGAAAATGGGGTGATTTTTATTTTTATCTTGCGTAGTGTACGAGTTTGATTAATGGAAATTGCAGCACTAATTCGAATATACAATAGAACCACTTAATTGTTTTTTATGAGAAACAATTAAACATTCTTTTCAATGGGAGGAACAATTAGACATTTAAATAGAGCATAGCAGGTAGAACTACGCATGGCCAGTTTATTACAAATAAATATTGAATTAAAAGTACTCCCTCCATATACTTAAGCATGACACCATTTCTTTTTTGGGATGTATTTTTAGTAATGATACTTTCCAAAAAAGTCAATAAATTTATCTTATAAATTTGGTCAGCAAAAGTGGCTACACCATTTTACACACAAAAGCACCACTTTCTTAATTTCCGTGTCGAAAAACTACATGTCAAGCTTAAGTATACGGAGGGAATATCATGGAGCATGGAGAAAAAGAAGATTAAGGAGAGAAAAAAAATACTAGATGAAAATTATACTGCAAGTTAATGGACGTGTTACGTCGTCTCGACTGCTATCCTATATATGTATGTTTTGATCAATTAACATCCAAAATGAAAATCCAAATAGACAGAATATTGATGAGCATTGAAAGGGAAGGGCCACTGACGAGGCCCCCCTAAATTGAGACAGCAAATTCCTTATTTCGAACCTCACATTTCTTCAACATTCCCCACAATTTTCTGTCATTTTTAGGCCCTCCCAACTCAATTTTCATTTAACCAATTACCAGGTAGAGTTCCATTCTTATTTTCTAAATTAAATATAAGTAGCTATTTATGAGGTTGGATTCATATGTACACTACTTGATATATTTTTAAATATATATTTTTTTCGTAATATAATTGTAATGTTTAAACTTCAAAAGTCCTAGAGATTGGCCTGATATACATGAGTAACTGTAAGATACTTTCCCATTGTGCAGGAACCAATTTATATTGATATCGCCATGATAAATTCAGTCAAATTGGTAGGTGTCCTCTTATAAAATCTTGGTATAGTTTTTATTAAAACATTTATTATTTACTATTCTGGATTCCTATTCGAGTAGGGTTTGGACCTACTAAAAGTGCTCCAATTTTGACTTATTTCTTAACTATGAGTTTTGTAATAAGGTACTCGCCCACATTATCAATATGATTTACATCTTATTTTGGTTTTTGTATTTTTCCCAAATATTTAACTTATATCTCAAAATTACCTAACGTTTGAATCAATCCATGAAACTTCATGATAGATATTTAAACTGTAGCATTATTCTCTTTGCTCCAAAAGATAAAGGTACTTTGTAAGTCGGATGGAAAATACAAATACAAATTACACTAAAAAAATTATTGACTCAACTTGCTCAACCAAAAAATTTCCTGACCAAATAGGGCAAATAAATGAATTTTGAGGGGTCCGGTTGAATAAATATTGACTATTAATATCGCCAGAATCCTGAGCAATTCAATTTATGTCTCAACAACATACACAAAAGCATTGAAAATAAAATAATCTAATGGTGATGGAAGATGCTAAATCCCACTTGAAAAAGGGCATCAAAGATGAAAAGATGATCCTTAACACACAAACAAACTGCAAAACCCCATCTCCAAACATTCCCAAATTCCAACAGACAGCCAACACCAAGACCCAAGAAAAAAGAAATTACAACATTGTATAAAGCAACAGTCCAACATTAAAATAAGCCCAATAAAAGAAAAGATGAAAAATCAGTGACTTGCAGCACTGTTAATCTCTGAAGAGGAGGGGACTAAGCTTTATCTTTACATATTACAATGTGCCTCTTTTAATTGCTTTTTTAACTTTGTTTTGTGAGACCAAATGGCAAACACAAAACATGATATATACATACAGCTAAAAAAAGGATTTGTATTTAGCCCTTTTTGTCATATCTACACACTTTTGCTGACCAGCACAAGTTCATGAAGCATTATTCAAGATTTTGATCAAATTGGAGGGGAGCAATTTCGGATAAGTTCTGATGAAATTGACGATGAGATGTGAGTTTCATCAAAGAAATCGAGCTCTAAATTTCATTGGTAATAGAAGTATGTTTTAGATTGTTTGTGATATTTAAAGATTTTTTTAAATTTTTTTTAGCCAAGAAAGAGTGATTTGAGTATCAGAAAAATTGGCATGGCGTAACCTGTTGCCTAATTGGCAATTGGACCTGCTGGGCCTGCCTTGGGCTTCGTGTAAAGGAGAGAAAGCAAAAACATACAAAGAAGAGAGAGAGAGAGAGAGAGAGAGAGAGAGGAGAGAGGCAACTGCTGAACTTTATTCTATTGAAGTTATATTTTTCGACACTTTGGTATTAGTAGTAGTACTATTTTGCTGCTGAGAACGAAGCTAGTTTTCATAAGAAAAAGAAAAATAAAGGTCTCTCTCTCTCTCTCTCTATGTTTGCATTGTCATGCTCTTAAGTTGGTAATTTCGTATTTTGGGTGTCACTGCATTTGGGATTCTGAAGTGGGTATGTATCTTAACCTCTTTCTTTTCAGTGTGTGTGTTGTGTGTAGGCTACTTACTTGTATGACATGAGGATCACAGAGGCAATTCAAGCATAAAAATTCGATCTTGATTGATGAGTCCAAAACAAGAATGGAGAAATGAAGTTTTATTGAAAATTGGGAATGCCCACTATTCGTCACATTCTGCGTTAGAGTTGGAAAAAGAGGGAGAGAGCTTGTGAGGTGTGTGAAGAGTGCGCATGAAGCAATAACTGGAAGCCATGAAAGATGAAAATTGCAGACAGAGCAAGGTTTTTCACTTTACCACTTCTTTTTACAATTCTTGAATTGAAGAAATTAATTGATCTTTTTTAGTTAATTAATTGTACAAATGATGTTTTTTGGTATTATGTGAAGCTCTCTTGGTCAAAGAAGCTGGTTAGGAAATGGTTCAATATTAAGTGCAAAGGTGAGGAATTTCAGGCTGATGAAGCTGTCTATGGAGGTGAGACAATTTCTCCTTCATTTTGCTAAATTTTCTCTTCGCCTTCTTTCTGATGATTTCGTGATCTCGTATCATTTTTCTTTTACCTCCATTTTTTAAGTTGTTAATATTTTAATTATCAGCTGCTACAAAATCCTATGAATGAAACAATTTTGTGATCTTTTCTTGTCTTCATTTGTCTCTCACTTGTTTGTCTGATATCAACCAATTAAAAATTAGCCATTTTTTCTTTTTCTTTCCTTTCACCCCTGGTTAATTAGTGCTGCATGATTGAAAATTTTCAAATTCTCAACTTTGTCACAATAAATCTGCTGTGGTGAATTCTTGACTCCAATAAATAGTTTAGTATTTGATGAGTTTAATTTCAGGGGGTGAAACGGAGTGGAGAAGTTGTTTCTCTGAAAGGGAACCATCTACAATCAAGAAAAGTAAAACAGGTGACTGATTTATGCCTAAGACTGCACACAAAATGCATTAGCAGTTTGCTAGTACTGTGTTGTTGAAAATCACTCCTTTAATGTTGATGAGGTTGTTATATTGGTTTTCTAGACGATTTGACGAAGAACATGGAGCGTTCCTTTTCCCGTTCAAGGTCCCGGTCCAGGCGAGGGAGAGGCTACCTTGATCACCCCCAGATTCTTAATATCCAAAACTATAGGTTTGCTTCTTCTCAGTGTTATTAACCATGTTTGTATCTCTTGGTTGAAGTTCTAGAATCTTCTTATATTTTGAGCAGTGTTTTCGTGTCAACATGGAATGTGGGAGGCAGACCACCTAGGAGCAATATGAACTTAGATGATTGGTTACACTCAGCTCCTTCTGCAGATGTATATGTTCTAGGGTATGTATGATCATGATAAGTTTTTGCAGTTGATGCTACTATTTATGAATGGCTTCTAAGATTTTCAATTGAAGGTTTCAAGAAATAGTTCCTCTGAATGCTGGCAACATTCTTGGAGCAGAGGACAACGGCCCGGCTAAGAAGTGGCTCGCCCTTATCAAACGAACATTGGACAATGCACCTGGCACAAGTGGAGTCGGGGGGTGTTACACCCCATCTCCGATCCCTGACCCCGTTGCTGAGTGGAATGCAGATTTTGAGGGATCTACTAGGAACAAGGCCTCGACCTTCTTGCCGCGTAGGTCGTTCCAAACGCCACCACAAGGCTGGAACATGGACAACGACATGTCAATCCCACAGCCCCCCCTTGATAGGCGACTCAGTGTATGTGACCGGGTGATTTTTGGTCACAGGCAGAGTGACTTTGGTGCGAATGTGAGAATGGGTAGTAGTTATAGACCTAGCGACTGCTCTTCTAGCCAGAGGCCGAGTGACTTCTCTTGTGGCCCCCGTCCCAGTGACTACTCGTCTGGACCCCGGCCAAGTGACTATTCCTCTAGTAGAAGGCCTAGTGACTATTCCTTGGGTCATAGGCCTAGTGACTTTGAGGATTATCTGACTGGCGATTCGCCTAGCACGGTCTTGCAGTCGAGGACTTGTGTGCCCTCAGAAGATGCATATGCGGAATCAGGAAGATCAAGATACTGTTTAGTTGCAAGTAAACAAATGGTTGGCATTTTTCTCACTGTTTGGGTTAAAAGTGAGATGAAGGATCATGTGAGAAACATAAAGATTTCTAGTGTTGGAAGAGGATTAATGGGCTATCTTGGTAATAAGGTAGTTGATTTACACTCCAAAAAAATACTATTTTTCAATGGCTTTAATGTTGTTACATTGATTAAACTAATTTGGTCACAGGGTTCCATTTCAATCAGCATGATGTTGCATCAGACCAGCCTTTGCTTTGTGTGCAGCCACTTGACATCTGGTGAGAAGGAGGGCGACGAGCTTCGTAGAAACGCTGATGTCATGGAGATCCTAAGGAAGACACGGTTTCCACGTGTTAATGGCATCAATGATGAAAAATCACCCGAGACAATCCTTGAACATGAGTAAGACTTCCTCTAGTTTCAACTCAAGAAAGTGTTCTATTATGCCATTCTAGGTCCACAGATCTAAGCCTAACTTCTTGAATGCAGTCGAATAATTTGGCTCGGTGATCTGAACTATCGAATAGCTCTGCCCTACCGATCTGCCAAAGCACTCGTTGAAATGCAAAACTGGAGAGCTTTGTTAGAGAAAGACCAAGTATGTTATGACACACTCTTGCTTATGCATTTAGTTCTTATAGATGTAGCTTCTGCCATGTCTGCTCTTCATGCTGATATGAAACCTGCTATTGTCATTTGACAGCTCCGGATAGAGCAGAGACGAGGCCGGGTATTTGATGGATGGAAAGAAGGGAAGATCTACTTCCCACCAACCTATAAATACTCGTACAATTCAGACAGATATGCTGGTGATGATATGCACCCGAAGGAGAAAAGGCGAACTCCTGCATGGTAAGGCCGGGGCTGTGTTTTCCCACATTTGAAAGCAATGACTCGAAAACGTTACGTAAAATTATTAAATTAAATAACCCATGCAAAGAACTGATCTTGATCTTGGTGTGTGTGAATCTCAAGGTGTGATAGAATCTTGTGGTATGGAGGCGGTCTCCAGCAGTTATCATATGCAAGAGGCGAATCCAGATTCTCGGATCACAGACCTGTCTCTAGTGTTTTCTGGGCTGAGATCGAGCTAGTCCCCAACCGGTTCAGGAAAAGTACGAGCTGCTCGAGCTCCAGAATAGAGGTCGAGGAGTTGTTACCCTACACACATAGTTATACCGAGCTCTGCTTCTTTTGACAAAGGGTATGTGCTGCTTTGCCACCCTGTACCATCCATACGCGCCATCTTTGCTCGCCTTTTTCTAATTTCACTTCCTCATCAGGTGTAGATACTCGCAGTTTTGGCGGCTAACTTCACACAGGCACAAACCTCTGATAATGTCCTAACTTAGTCCATTTCCTTTTAGAGTCTAATTATGCATCAAGATTCACATTCCACCAACGCCTTCTAATTCGGATACGAGCAGTTGCAATTTTTCTCCGCAGCCTAGGTATCGACAAAATCACTCTCATTCTCTCAGGCATTCTCTAAATTATACAAAAACTTAACCAGACAAGCTCTTTTGTTGCAGGATGTAACCTAACAAAGAAGATGCCAAGTGGGAGTACAAGTTTTTTTTTTTGGTGTAGATTCTTTGATTTGTTAGATTTAGGATCATAGATTCTTGACTGGGATGGGATCTAGATATAGTGAAATAATTAAAATTCAGAAATTTGCAGTTTTCAATGTAGGAAAGAATTGGGAATCTTGATGTAGAAACACTCATTGCTAACATGAAAGTGAAATATGAAGCTTGTTTTATGCTTGTTGCCAATGATTTTACTGAAAAGTTGGTTTCTTGATGCCCCATATTCATTCTCTGTCTGCTTTTCCTTTTTGTCTGAAAATAAACTGGAAAAAACAAAAGGCTCTGTGCCTACAAAAAGCAAAAGACATGTTAACACACATTTGTTTCGATGCTTATATCACTACGTGATATATGTATTCACTATTTGTTGGAAATATAGTAACTTGCCGGGCGTTTACAATGAAATAGAAATGTAGGAGATTGAGAGTTACACGGAAATAACACGAAATGGAAATTACAAAAATAAAATAAAACAAAACCGTAGTATAACAAATAGCCGAGTCGAGGAAGGCCTCTTTCCGCAAGACGAGATATGCCCCGGTAGTGCTCTTGGTTTAGGCGTGTCGTCTCCAAAGATAAAAACGGCTTCGTCTCGACGGATGTAGCACGACAATTAAGGCGAGCTCCAACGAACAAGATGAGATTGAGAACTTGAGCTAATACACTATATGCTAGCTATGAGAGCTTGAGAGAATGCACCAAAGATAGGAAAAATGATAATATGTCAAATGCAATGCAAGATGGTCCTATTTATAGGCCTAACTCACCACATGAGGAATTAAGCACCATCAAGTGCTTTAACAAGCCAATAATGGCCATCCATCAGTTTCACAAATAAAAACAATGAGACCTATGGTTTTTATTCTTAAATCCTCATCAAATGGATGTTCCGAAAGTTGACAATATTTGAAAATAAACATTTTCAATTTCAAAGCCTTAAACGGCTGCACACACACTCACGCAACAATTGAAAGCATTATTTCAATTTTTAAATGCCATGATTGGCTTTGCTGCTGCTCACGTTTTTAGCAATTGATTTTTTAGCTCAATTAGTATTGATTTAATTCATTAAATCAAACTAAGCCCAATATAGCCCAACAACATGGCATAAATAATTTATTTATTTTTGTTTGAGGCCCAAACAAAAATCATTTGCCAATATACACTTGACTCATTCATGCGGTGATGATGTCGACGACGCGCACGTGTGTTGCGTACAATGGGCTCAACCCATTTCATTGTCAACTAACTTTAGCATATTTCATTTCTCACTCACCAAAATTGGTTTAATTTGAGAACATGAATATATTTTGTTAATCTATTTAACCTATAGATTAACCAAATAATATTTAATTAAATAAATATTATTAAACCATTTTCCAACAGATTTTTCATTAATTTTCTCAAGCCCCAAATGAGTGCCTACGTTGAAAGTTATCAAGATAATCCAAGCTGAAAATGAAGAGAGAATTTCATTCATGAAAACTGAAAATGAATTACATCTGAAAATGAAGGTCTGCCTTCTTATACACATAATAACAGAAATAAGAGAGAGAAAAGAGAATCTAACTATCTAACTTTCTTTTGACTGCAGCCAACTTTAGCTGGCTGACGTGGCTTGATAAATATCTAATACTCCCCCATGAAACCTAACCAGGATTTGCTGATGTAAGATTCAACTGGTTTTGAAGTAATACAAAACGAATATCAGCAAGAGCCTTTGTAAACACATCTGCGATCTGATCACTCGATGGAACATAACCCACCTCAACTGTTTTGGCTGCAACCTTCTCACGAATATAATGAATATCCACTTCAATATGTTTAGTTCGAGCATGAAACACAGGATTACTTGCCAAAGCTATGGCACTGACATTATCACACCATAGCTTGGAAGGAGCAGTAAGATGTACCCCAAGTTCAGCACAGAGAGAAGTAAGCCAGACTAATTCAGTTGTAGCATTTGCCATGCTTCTGTATTCAGACTCAGCACTGCTCCTAGAAGCCACTTCTTGTTTCTTGGCAGACCAAGAAACCACATTAGAGCCAAGAAAGATACAATGACCCCCTGTGGACTCCTGTCATCAAGGCAACTGGCCCAATCTGCATCGGAATAAGCTATGAGCTGAGAAGACAAGGAGGGGATGAATCTGAGAGCAGTTGATGTTGTGCCCTTTAAGTGACGAAGTAATCTCTTGCAGGCTGCCCAATGTAGATTTGTCGGAGCAGCTAGAAACTGACTCAACTTATTCACAGTGAAGGCAATGTCAGGCCTAGTGAGAGTGAGATATTGAAGGGCACCAACAGTGCTTCTGTAAAGAGTTGGATCTGCAAAAGGAACACCAGAATTTCTGGAGAGCTTTGTGGCAGGAGTCATTGGGGTTGAGCAAGGTTTACACTCCACCATTTTTGTCTTTGTGAGCAGCTCATGGATATACTTTTGTTGACACAGAGCAAAAGCACCATCTTTATGCAAGACTTCAATTCCCAAGAAGTAACTAACAGGTCCAAGATTCTTGACAGAAAATTTCTCATGTAGTGTATCAATAACCTTTTTAACCAAAACTGGGTCATCACCAGTTATCAATATATCATCCACATACACAAGAATAAGAGTGAGAGAAGATCCTGACCTCTGATAGAATAAGAAAAAGTCTGAATCTTATCTTCTAAACCCAAGATCACAGATTTTAGTCTTCAAAGTATCATACCAGACCCGAGGCGCCTGTTTTAGGCCATATAGAGCCTTCTGCAGCTTACACGCATAGTCTGGATGAGCAGGATCTTCAAAACCAGCTGGTTGGGCCATGTAAATGGTGTCACTTAAGTCACCATTTAAAAATGCATTATTAACATCTATCTGTTGAATTGCCCAACCTTTTGTAGCAGCCAAAGAAAACATCAGACGTATTGTAGATGGCTTGACTGCAGGATTAAATGTCTCAACAAAGTCCACTCCTGCCAACTGCTTAAAACCCCGCGCAATCAAGCAAGCTTTCAGCTTTTCCAAGGTGCAATCTGAATTCAGTTTAACTCTGAAAATCCACTTGTTACTGATCACCTTTTGATTTGAGTCAGGAGGTATAAGAACCCAAGTGCCCTTACCAATTATAGCATCAAATTCCTTTTCCATAGCTTTGTACCACCCATCATGAGCCAGAGCTTCTTCAAGTGATAATGGTAAAGATGGAATAGAAGAGGATGTAGGAGGTGATGATAGATAGGCAGTATATAGCTTGGGTTTTCTTATACCATTTTTGGCCCTTGTTTGCATTGTATGAGTGTTGTGTGGAGGAGAAGGAGAAGAGGCAGAGGAAGAGGATGAAGAGGGCTGAGAGTGTGTGGTAGAGGAAGAACCTGAGGAGAAAGCAGGAGATGGAGTCTGAACTGGAGAGTTTAGAGCAGTAACAGGTGGTTGTGCTAGTGGAATTATGGGAAAAGGAATAGAAACAGTAGACTAAATAGAGGAGGATGATTCTTTAGTAAACAACTTGGGATAAGGAAAGACATTGTCATTAAAATGCACAATATCAGCAATGTATATCCTTCCATCAGAACTGAGACACTTATAGCCTTTGTGATTATGACTATAGCCTAAGAAGATGCACTGTTGAGACCTAAACTGAAGTTTGTGGGAATTATATGGTCTTAGATAAGGATAACATGAACACCCAAACACATGTAAGATAGAGTAATCAGGAGGTGAGTTATACAGACATTGATAGGGAGATTTCATTGCCAATGTGTAAATAGGTAACCTATTGATGAGATAAACTGCAGCTTCAAAGGCAGGCCACCAGTAGGAAAGATGAATAGAGGCTTGACTAAGCAGAGTAAGGCCAACATCCACTATGTGTTGATGTTTGCGCTCAGCCCTACCATTTTGAGGATGAATGTGAGGGCAGGGATGTTGAAAGTGAACCCTTAGTTGAGCAAAAAAAGGAACTAGTGACCTATACTCACCTCCCCAATCAGATCTTAAGGTTTGAATGGATGTGTGAAACTGACACTTGACCATTTGGAAGAATTTTTGTACCACAGAGCATGCCTCTGATTTGAGAGTAAGAGGATATATCCATGTATACCTGGTATAGTAATCAATAAAATATACTCCCTCCGTCCACCAAGAGTATACCACTTTTGCCATTTCGGGCGTCCATGAAGAGTATACCACTTTCCTTATTT
>JAYJMF010319883.1:0-13077 GCA_036873715.1 Salvia sclarea
TAGTATCATCTCGCCTCCAATTCACGGTAGTCTCGTCTTGTCTCGACTTGTCGATACGCTACATGGTTGTCTCGTCAGAAAGATGGTAATATAGTCTCGTCTCGTCTATAATCTACAATCTACATGGTTGTCCCGACTTAATGTGATAATGAATTATATTGAGATATTAATCTCCTCGACTTAATGTTTATTTTACTGTATATTCTCGTCTCAAAATAATTTATTACGATTGAATAATATTAATTTCAACCACTTTATTAATATTCTGGTTGGATAAATAAAAGGATCTTTTATTTTCTCATAATTAATTCGATATGGGATAGACAAAAAGACTATAATTAATAATAGATTGTAAAATTATTAAAATAATTATTTGTGTAGGTTTTATTATTTAGTTTCTGTAATTTGCAAGAATAGGGTGATATATGAGATTAAATAAGATGGGCTGAAAATTATGTGTGAAAAATTTTATATAAGAAAAATTGACGTGGATGTAGGAGAGAGAATTGAGGGCTGGGGTGGAGACCTTGACTCCAAATCCTTTAATAGAGAAGATCCAGTCCGTGAGACAATTTTGTATCTAATTTCGGTCCAAGCTTCGTAAAATTAGTCGAGGAACTTGTATTTTTGGTCCCTCCATCAAGACTCCCTTAGTTTGCAATTATAGTCCCACGTGTCCACAATTTTATTTTATACTTTTTCTTTGTCTCTTTATTGATCTTTCCTGCAAAACACACAAACACATTACACATGCACGAGCGATTTTAATCATATTTCTCTGTTAATCAGGGAGTTATATATAATTAATATGTTTTAAAAACTTATAAAATATATTTTTTTAAGAATTTATAAATTATTAAAATGTTAGAATAAATTGAGTTTATAAGATATATAGAGAATTTAAAAAAATATATAAATTGGAATTAAGAAACTTATTATTTAAAAAACTTATAAATTGTTGAAACTTATTTGCACAATTATAAACAATTTTTTAAAAAAATATCATTTTTCAACAACTTATAAATTGTTTTAAAAAATTTATAAACACAATATAACACCATCTAATATCCAAAACAAATCTTAATTTGTACACCTTATAGTTATAGTTATATTTATTTGTAGACTCCAATCTATTTACGTGAACATAATTAGCTCATTGTACGAACATTTGGCTTGTCTACCAATTTGCGAAAACCAAGCATTCATATGTGGATATATAAAATAGTTCAAACTAAAACTTTGAATTTAATTTGAAGGAAAAGAAAATGGATGTATGACACAAAAGCCTATAAAAGTGCGACTCGTATTTACAAACATTGTAGTGCAAACAGCCAGCTATCCAATTTAAAAGCAAAATACTCCTATATCTTTGAAGATATCCTATTTGGAGTGATTTGTATCATGGGATTCACAAACCATGCAAATATGTTATAGTACCACGTGGCTGCGAGCATGCGAGCCACGCAGGTGTAGACAACTATATATACTATATATACGTACGCATATGTCTCAATTCTTTAATTAATTAAATGAAAAGTAAGTAGACGTAGGTTTGTAGCCAAGTGGGTATCAAAATCAGCAAACAAACACAACTTGTGAAAATTTGTTATACACATTTCAGCTACAACTAATAAAAAGTTGTAGTTCATAATTGTTATTGAATAAACATCCTAATCTCATAACTTTTATAACTTTGAATTCACGAGTTATAAATCCTCGTGGCCACTTCCTAAACCACATATACTACTGGGACCATGCATGGTTTGCCGTTCTAATTAAATGGAACTTTCCATTTAATTATGATATGTATGTATTATAGATAATTAAGAGTTATAA
The DNA here is from genome assembly GCA_036873715.1 of Salvia sclarea. Taxonomy (NCBI): domain Eukaryota; kingdom Viridiplantae; phylum Streptophyta; class Magnoliopsida; order Lamiales; family Lamiaceae; genus Salvia; species Salvia sclarea. Next base: position 1,837 of record JAYJMF010319883.1, read on the forward strand.
AAGTTTTAGGTATCTGATAAGATAATCGAAAATTCTTTAAGATTTTGATCAGATTAATATGTGTGCCGCCCAATACCATCCCACTAATATTTTTGAAAATTTAATACAAGTTCTATCGAGTCTCATTTCTTTAATTTATGTATTGATTATTATAATAGATTATAAATTAATTAGAAAACCAAGTACATATATAGTGCTTCATACATTGACGTACCTCAATCCTCATGTATCGTTTTCAGGCTTAATTGACAATTTCGTATTGTTCACACATTAAAATAAACATATTGATTCAATAGAAACGAATGGTGCCCAAATCAATGCTACTACCCCTATAAATACAACGAGTCCAAATCTGCATTAGAACATCATCCTATAACTATTTGCAACATTACTTTTTGCTTCATCACAAAATCTCCTCTCCCTATTCTCTTGCATGGATAAGAAAATTAATTTTTCTGCAATACTCCCATTCTTGCACATACTTTTGTCATATTTTAGATTGACAAAATGTGGCAACGCAACATCAATTTGCACCTACACACCTCACCCTGAACTATGTAACACCCTGCAAACCACCCTCCCTCATAAAACCCTAGATGAAAACGACGTCGATTTAGGGCGGCTAAGCCTTAGGGAAACCCTAGCACAAGCTGCAAAGGCACACAAGCTCATCTCAGAGATTGACTCGAGTTCATTCGATGAGTTAGGCCGATCAGCGTGGGATGATTGCTTGGAGCTCTATCAAGACACAATCTATCACCTCAATCGCTCCATAGACTCGAAAATCGATGCATTTGATGCACAAACATGGCTGAGTGCAGCCATCGCAAATGAGCAAACATGCCATAGTGGATTTCTTGATTTCAACTTGTTCTCACATTTGGAATCCTTTCAACACATGCTTGGTGACTTCTCCAAAACCCTAGCCAATTCACTAGCCATCAACAAGGCCATTTCTTCATCTTCCTTTAATAAGAAGAGATATAATGACCATTTCCCCGATTGGGTTTCGGCCCGTGACCGGAGGCTCCTCCAGTCACCGGGAGGGTCCATAAAGGCCAATGTCGTGGTGGCGCAAGATGGCACTGGGGACTACACGACCATTGCTGAGGGTTTGGCTGCGGCTAAGAGAAGAGGGCGAGGGTTGAGGAGGTTTATTATATATGTGAAGAAGGGTGTTTATAGAGAAAATGTTGAGATTAAGAGATCAATGAAGAATTTGATGTTTATTGGAGATGGGATTGATGCAACCGTCGTTAGTGGCGATAGAAATGTTCAAGATGGTTTCACCACTTTCCGCTCTGCAACTTTCGGTGAGATTTCTTCAATCTAATTAATACGTAGCCTATTAGAAATTGAACAAATATTAATATTTTCTTGGTATACATTAATTAATTAGAGGGTAAGGACATACGATGAAGCAACAATTAAAGCTCAACCTATTGAAACAGACTCGAAATTGTCTGGTATCTTCGTCACATGATTAAAAGTGAAATGTATGCATGTATCGTGCAGCCGTCTCCGGTGAGGGCTTCATTGCACGAGGCATGACGTTCGAGAACACAGCCGGTCCCCACAAGCACCAAGCCGTGGCCCTGCGGTCGGGGTCGGACTTGTCGGTGTTGTACGAGTGCAGCTTCAAGGGCTACCAAGACACCCTCTACGTCCATTCCCAGCGCCAATTCTACCGCGACTGCCACGTCTACGGCACGGTCGACTTCATCTTCGGCGACGCCGTGGCCCTCCTCCAAAACTGCAACATCTACATCAGGAAGCCCATGATCAACCAGAAAAACACCGTCACGGCCCAGGGAAGAAAAGACCCCAACCAGAACACCGGCATCGTCATCCAAAACTCGCTCATCACGGCCGCGCCGGACCTCAGGCCTCTGCAACATCTGTACAAGAGCTATTTGGGGAGGCCGTGGAAAGAATATTCGAGGACTGTTGTTTCCAAATGTGTGATCGATGGATTGATTGATCCGGCGGGGTGGCTTCCGTGGACCGGAGATTTTGGATTGGCTACGTTGTATTATGGTGAGTATATGAATAGTGGTGTGGGTGGGGCTACAAGGGGGAGGGTCAGGTGGCCGGGCTTTCATCATATACGAGACGCCGCTGAGGCCGCCAGATTCTCCGTCCGGAATTTCCTCGCCGGAGACTCATGGATACCGCCCACTCGTGTGCCGTTTACGTCTGGCCTGTAGGTTATGGGAAGTTGTTATATTTATATGTATGGAAATGTTATAGTATGATGTAAATGTTTGTCTTTACTTTTTATTCTGCTAGCTCATGTTGCTATGGATAATACATGGGTAGTCACATATATACTATGATGTACTTACTTTTACTTTTTTATGTTGGTATTGCAGTTCTATAACCTCAATATTTTCAATTTGGTAACTACTACTATACTCAGTATGTCAACCTTATGGTAACCAAAAAGCTTGGAAGTGTTACTTTGCAACATATAACATATTAAAAGGTACATTATTACAATGTTGATTGATAATTAAAGATTATATTTGTTAATGTCGGGAGGGCCGGAGGGGGAGACTGGAGAGAGTGGATTTGAGCCACAGCTCACTGTTTGTGTGACATTTGTCTGAAATCCCTTAAAACATACATCTATATAAAGTATAAAGGATGAATTGATCCCGACTATGATACAGAAGTTTAGTTTAATTGCGAATGGGAAAATTCACTTATTAGTACTCAGTAGTAACCATTTGAATATTATGTTCCCAATTAGAACTAGAAGAAAAACTTGCTACTTGACAGAAATGAGACACCAAATAATGGGGGTGATATGATAATCAAATTCATAACCCTCATACCAAGAAGGTACATAGACCATGTTCGCTACACGGTTTCATGCCTGTGTATACAATGCCGAACTGGTAAAGTTATTGCATTGCTTATTTTTCTCAACAAAATTATGCCAACGGTCTGATATCGAGATACAAACAAACTCCTCAGCACTGTGTCTGCAACATCTATGTAATAACAGTAGGAGCAGATCGGCCAGTGAATTCTTGCATCTTAGACAGCTTAAGGGCAACCTCAACCTGTATGGGAAGAATATGAACGAACAACTGAGTAGGCGCATCTTGGCTCGCATCACAGAAGACTAAACGGTGGAATAGAATAGAATGGAAAAGAAACATCAACCAGTGTAAAATTGCAGCACTTACTAGAGGAGCAAGTGCTTCTTGAGAGTCACGCCCAATCTTGGACGGATCCTTCTCGTACTGCTCTATGTACAGACGGATAGTGGCACCTTCCGAACCAGTTCCAGAAAGTCGGAAAACCTGGTGAATTATTAGCGTATACTCAGTACTTTCAAGTGATACTGATTCTGTATCATAAAGGGTAACTAAAACTTGAACCAGAACTTCCTGGAACTGTGTTCACAGATATCTCAAAGGAGTAACTTACCAGTCGAGATCCATCTTCAAATAGATATCTGATTCCCTGATGCTTTGAAATGGAACCATCAACAGGATCCTTGTACTCAAATTCATCAGCATTGGCAACTTTTGAGACATCTGATCGAATTCCCTTTATAATGCTGTCGGAACAGATGTTTAAAACCGAATTAAGACGACAAATATGAAAGTGGCAGAATAGATTATTAGTTGATCACTCAAATCAACCTCTAGTTACAAGTAGCTAGTCAGCTACATCATGTTCATAGATAACAGTTGGATTCTGATACATTTATCCAGTTTTCCACCCTTTAAATATGGATGACATAAGAACCTTATTAAATTTCTCCCTACTTTCATCTAAGTTTATTATAAAGATGTCCAAACTTGAAAACAACTCAATCTTTAAGTCCATTCCTTGTTGTCATCATATATACCACTTGAAAAAAATCATTCACAAGAAAAGCAGCAAAACACGGAAAAAAAGTAGCTGAACAAATAAAAGGCCGCACATAGATCTTTCATATTCATGTTAAACCACTGCCAAAAGTGTGAGAGAAACTTTACTTTTTAGGGGAGAATAGAAGAGGCAAGAGGCTTACTTGTTGACTTCAGTTAGGTTCGATTGCAGTTTGACCAAATAAGCCATCAGTTCTTTGGCACCACCAGCCTCAACATTCTTCATTACATGGGGAGAAAAGAATTAATAAACAAAATATGCAAACTAATGCATTCCTCAAAGCAACAAGCACTTAAGAGTTAAGAGTACCTCATAATCGTATCGAGTGTAATAATGACGCCCATATGTGGACCAATGCTGGCGCACAATGTCTTCAACAGTGACGAGCTTATCTCCTCCTAGATTGTCTTTGTTCTTATAGGCAAGAATAGCTAACCAAGCCAACACAGCCCATATTCCATCCTTCTCACGTATGTGGTCTGAGCCTGTTGATGAATATTATAAACAAATGTCCAAGGACATTGCTTCCTATAGTTAATTGTCTGTATGTAACATAGATCCTACCAGTTCCAAAACTTTCTTCACCACAAACTGAGCACATTCCAGCATCCATCAGGTTGCCAAAGAATTTCCATCCAGTTGGCACCTTCACGGACATAACATTAGAAGACTTCTATAACCAATGCATGACCAATTGATGAATATTCATATCACATAATACCTCAAAGAATTTCAGATTCAAGTGTTTAGCTACAACATCAAGAGCAGCTGATGTGGGCATGCTCCTGAGGAGAATGATGCATCATATTAGAGTTCATCTTGTCCAAGAAATTAAACTAAGAAGAATATAATTGAGAGATGAATGGCTCCAGTCCTGTAAATCATTAGCAGGGAAGAATAAGAAAAGTGAAAGCAAGATCAGAACCTTGCAACTCCTTTAAGACCACCAGAAAAGTAGGGTATCGCCTGTACAGCATTTGCAGCTATAATAGCAACAGAATCAGATGGAGTAACAAAGAACCTGAAATAAAAATAAAAATGATTCAGAATAAGTACAAGAAGAAAAAAATCTTGTTCAAAATCAGCATTAAATTTTAAAAACCAGCCTTTTTCCAAGAATCATATTGCGGTCAGCATCTCCATCAGCAGCCGCGCCAAACTCTGGTGGGTCCTGGTTGTTGTCTGACTTACTCAATCCCATACGAGCTACTAGTTCTTTTGCATATGTCAGATTAGGATCAGGATGTCCTCCGCCAAAGTCTTCCTGCAGAACAGACAGAATAAATCATCAGTAAAGCAATACTAGAACTATAATTTTGTTAAATAATGAAATTTACCTTTGGAACACAATTAAGCAAAGAGCTTTCCTTTGCACCTAGCTCGTCCACAAATATACGTTTAGCATAAGCTCCAGCAACGCCATGAAGTCCATCATAGCTAGAAAATGCAAAGCATATTTTACGCAATCAGAATAGGCCTCATCCAAACAAATCAATTTTCAAAAGATATTCCAAAAATGGCATCATATTGGGAGTCGTAGGAATACCAGAAAGTGAATTTTGGAGATGACAATAACTTCCGAATGGACTCGAAATCAAAAATAGATCTGGAAAGCAATTAGCAAGACACAGCTTAGTGAGGAAATGTACAGCATTTTAGATTGGACAGAACTGTTGTATACATATTTAATAAAGTTGGATTAACCCTTATTTCATATAACGTGTACTTAATGGGAAAATGATTTTTATGCCAATCATATTGAGATACATACTTCATCAATTTGATAACGTCACTTGCTGAATCAAAAACATCAACATCAAACTGCCCATCAGGACCAGAAAAGTTACTTAATCCAATTTTGGAGATATCCACCTGCAATTTTGTTTGAAAATTGTTAGGGGGAGGGGAGGTGATTCCACCTCAATATGCACATTTGTGCGCGCACACACACACACACATCCAAGAAACAAGTCATACATCAGGTAGGCCTTCAGCAATCAAGTACTCCTTAATTGTGGTGGTGTTTGAATAGATCTTATCAGTGATTCCTTCTGGTGCAGGTCCACCATTTTCCATGTTGTATTTGATTCCAAAATCCTTGCAAACAAAAGAAGACAAATTAGGAATTGAATGCCGATTTAAGAAAGCCAGTTTTACTATTTTGGCATAAACATGTCCATTAGATAATTTATTGAGACAAGAAAGAAAGAGAATACTCTTCTGAAGATATTGTCTTTGACTACATCATTCATCACTTGATTGTAATTGTGTACAGTTAATTCATTCAACAGAAGATACTGAAAAGAAACGGGAAGAAAACCTGGCGAGGATAGTAGGATACTAACATGTTTCTGGCATTGAGCTCAAAGTAGAATAAAAACAAAAAACTAAGAGAACGGAGAGGAGAGAGTTTCTTGCAGGTGTTGCTAGATAACAAAATGTGCAAGCATAATCAGTAGGCAATGGAACTGAATCAATGATGTGGAGCAGAATACAAGCATATGCAAGCACACCAATAACTGACTCAATGATGTGGAGCAGAATACATTTTGTTGCTAGATAAAAAAATGTGCAAGCATAATCAGTAGGCGCACACCTCATTCGGTCCTCCTGGGTTGTGGCTTGCTGTAAGTATAAATCCCCCATTTGCCTTGGAGCCCTGAGAAAGTTCCAGGTGGTATGTATTTAATCTTTCATTAGTAAGATTTTCATGAAGGAAGTAAAAGGTTGATAGAGAGCAATTGAATTGATTACTCACATCAGCGCCTACTCTGTCACGTATAATAGCAGACACAGCAGGAGTAGATAGCAACCCGTTCTGACCAACCCAAATACGCCTTACTCCATTTGCAGCAGCCATTTTGATGATGATCTGCCATTGGATACTACTACTTAGTACGTGTACCATATTTGAGATCAACCAATACATAAAAAGCATAGGGCCAAAATTGAGGTCTAGAAAGTCAAAAATTGAAGACTCCACCGATGTGACATATTTTTGCTTATTTGATTACCTTTGAGTATATGAAACTTTAGCTATACAGCAGTTAGGGTGTGCTCCATTACCCAAATAATATAGAGCAATAAATATATATTTTTCACCTAATGAACTACTTTCTTGTTAACTTCCAATATTCAGTTATTTATCAGAATTTACAAGACTAATAAGAATAAACACATATTTCACCCTAATGCCAGAAATCTGAAGCTATTGTAAGCCAAAACCCCAAAGGTAATAAGGTTAAAACTGTCCATCATGAATATGATAAACAGGGTGACAAGACCTTGATGAACCTAACAATGATGACTGTATCATAAAGTGATAAGGCATCTCACCTGGATAGCATCCTTTGAATAGTAGCGTCCATCACCAGAGACAACAAGTGTAGCACCTGAAGATATTTCAGCAAGAACTATAATCATTTGACAAGCAAAAGGGAAAAGTAGAGCTGATGTGCCTGTTAGGGCATGACAAAAATGTAAATGAAAGCTAGTGAATGCCTAACGTCTTTTAAGATGTGGCTTCTCGAAGCACATTGATTTTCTTTTCCGAGATCAGAATGTATGACTTTCTAAATCAGCAATATATTCCAATACAACACATAACAAGAATCAGTTATAAAGAACTTTACGGAGTTTACTCCAAACATTAATTACTAAGACATCCAATCAGATAGTTCTAAAAAAATGACACAACTTTCTAAACAGTAGAGGTTTGGTTCCACGAGTACCAATCTCAAAAGGTAATAACTATTGAAATTGTTACCAATTGATAAATTCTGAGGGTAAGAGAGACATTATTAAGCAAGTACAATAGACTAGTGACTACCCTTAATTGAAAGTCTCAATTATTTGGCATAAGCAAGTACAATGAAAAGACTAATTATAAGAGAATCACTACACCTATAGTTTACAGAATCAAAGTTATGATTTCTCTATTGTTTGCAAGAGAGTAGGCACAGTGTGAATTTTTTGAAACAGGCCCTTTTGCAATTTATGCATATAAATAGTGTCCTTTTGTCCATCTTAATATTGCTTACATTATATCAAAGATTAAGTACTAAGTTGTATATCACAATTTCAAAATTAGACCATATCAGCAAACATCTCAAACCTAACTAAATAAGACCAAGCGCATGCAAATGTTAAAACATATACCTTTAACTTTATCAGCTCCAAGGGCATTAAAAGTAGACTGCACAAAGTTTTCCAAGTAATGGGGTTGAATGAATACCTTCACCTAAACCATGCACTCCAAAAAAGTTATTTCAGAATCAAGTACAGGAAACAATTTTGTTAAGCTACTAAACCACAAAGAACATATAATTGTAATTATAGCGGAGACCCATTATGAAACATTCAGAAGCTATTTACAAGACTAATCTTTTGACAAGAAGAAGCTTCAAAATATGGTGGCCTTCTTTGTTTCAGAGTGAACTCTGCAGACATTTATGACTCCTAAACATATGTGATCTGGGCAACACGCTGATGAACATTGGCATTCACTTTCGTTGCACTCATAATTATAGTAATATGAATTCACATTTGAAAAGCTGACTTCACATTTAGTTTCATGATATGAAAATAATAAAGGCAGAGGAAAAAAAAACTTCAAATCGATACAAATATGAGAATGTCGTGATTTTGAATAAAGCATGATAAAAGTAATAAAGAGTTAAGAGTACTCACATATCAGTTCAGATTACAGAAGATTTATCTGGAAGAGTTATCATGTTAACATTCAAAATCCATCAGAAGAGAAATAGACAATCTAGAATTCTAGATGTCTTTTCATTTTAACTAGCCAACTTATTAATCTTGTCGCTAAGTCATATACTGACTATTGAGTCTGTAAAACTAAAAAATACATGGAAAACCATGTCAGGCAAGTTACCTAAGTTCCTGTATAGAAACAGCATCCTATGCAATAGGCTTATGCCTCACTTGCAAAAGTAAGAAAATCCTGTTTTGATTTATGATGAATGTAATCATCACCATGCAGTTAAAAACCTCCACATCAATAAGAATGCAGGCATGTCCTAAGTACAGCTTCTAGAGCACCGAGGAAATGTGTAATTACTAATTAGCCCAAATCATCCCAATTACAGGGCCAAAATATATGTTAAACCAAGGCATCCACCTTCCTGACTCTGCAACTTTTTTTTAGTTTTTTTTTTGCAGAATCTAATAGTTTGCTAATTTCATTTACGATATTCGAAGAAAACTCCGGTTCATCCAGAGACTGTTCTATGATCTGTTTTATAAAATGATAAACCAGGCCATCCACCAGAACAGTTCCCTACTCCTGATTCTTCGAAGAGATTGAATTTTCAACTCAAAATATAGACTTATCACACCTCTTGGCTTGGCATTTGGACAGAGACAGTTTTTTCTTTTTAATCAAATCACAAACATTAGGAACATCTATACTAGGCTTATCAGATCTACAACTCATTTCCGCAATCACACTTGGCGATGGATTAATCAACTTTTCACATAAATTAGAAGATTTAAATGCCAGAACACTTGTCCAGCCGACGATATCACCAAATATAAATACACATACACACACACACACACACACACATATATATATATATATATATATGTGGAAAATGCATAGATCCGATCGGAGCATCACGCAGCGGAGACCTCTCCTATAAAAATCAGTAGCCACAGGCAATAGCACGAGAATCATCACGATTAAGAATATAGCAAAAAATAAAACAAAATAAAAACCTTCTTCCTGAGACCAGAAGTCCCAGGTTTCTGGCCATCAATTGGAGAAGTCTGAACGCGAGCGACCTTAAACGTTCCCATCTTCAACTCAAGCAGTCTGCGAGAAGAAATGAATCAAACGGATGCACAAGCAAAGAGAATAGCAATCGCAATGTGTTTGTTAAAGAGATGCTTACGCAGAAAGGGAAGGCAGATGTGGAGGATAGATGCGTGTCGAGCGTATTGGAGAGTGTAGAGAGAATTAAAGTGGTATCTATAAAAGTGAAGAAATGAATAAAATAGAAAATAATACTAATATTATTCTGTACCGCACACGTATTTTCATTCTCCTCTCCCTCGGCCTAACCGTCAGATGACTCAGATCTCCGCTTTGCACTCCTTGTTAAAAGTTAAAAGTTAAAAATGGAATTAATTAACAAAACTTAAAGCTGATTTAATCAATCATGTTCTTCTTCACGTAATAATTATCCATATACACACTTTTGTAGTGGTGGGTGGTGGGTGGCATCTGGCATGCATTCTCACATATGCGCTATTTGAATATGAAAATAATGAATCGTGAAATAAAATGTTTAATTGTATTATAAAGTACGAGGAATTACAATTTGGGGTATCAGATTAAAGTATATAAAAATAAAATTTGGATTGAATTTATTATTATTATTATTATTATTATTATTATCTTTATTTCAGGATTTCGATTTCAAGGTCGTTTTTTTTGTAAAGCCGTACTTGCAGATCTAGATACAGTTCAGTTTAGTGTTTTCTTTCAGGGTCTTAAATAAATCTTAATAGCTTTTCTTTACTTATATTTTTTTTAAAATATTTAGTTCTTCTATGGATGAAAGAAATTTGATGTAAGAATCAGGAGAGTGGGCCTGTACGTCAATGGGCCAGTAACACCTCAAGAATATTCTAAAGGTATTTCTTTTAGTTCTTAACTGGTATGCATGCTAAAAATATCTGAAATTATTTTAACGTTTAGGTAAAATTCTAAAACTATCTCAACGTTTAATATCTTGGTAGCTAGTTTAGAAAGTGCCACAAAAATACAGAACCACATTTTTCAGTTTCGAGAAATTGATATTTACAAACTAGATATTAACGTTACTTGCAATTGCAACCTTTCATGTCAATCTAATTTATAGCTTCAGACCAAACGTAATGTATAGATTTTCATCTTAAAATACATAATTCGGAGTATTTTTGTTATTACTATCTAAATGCGCTACATATAAAAATGTTTCTCAAAAAAATCAAAATGTTACATTTAAATCTTAAAATATTTATGAAAATACAATCGCATATGTTATTCCCGTCGAAAGTTTATTGGTCGGTCGACCTATCCTTCCTTTTGCTTTTCTATCTTTCCTTTTCTTTTCTTTGCAAATTCTCTCATTTTTTATGTCCAATCCGTTTGTTCTTAATTATTTGTTCTTTTTTTTGGATATTCTTCATTATCCCATGTCTCCTTTTTATATGGTAACTCGTATTCTTTTCTTTCTGAACTTTTTCTCGGCAACTCACATTTTAATTAGAGCCCATACCGTAGGCGTTGTTGGATAGTCTCTTAGAGTGTCCGCAGCGCAGCGGGCGCAGCCGCGGTCGCTGCGG
>JAYJMF010320543.1:0-13068 GCA_036873715.1 Salvia sclarea
CTCTTACTTTTTTCAATAAAGTCATACTCTCTCTCATACTTTTTCAATAAAATCATAATCTATCTCCACTCAAACTAACATCATTTTCACTTTTTATTCAAACCCGTGCCACTCTTCCATGGGCCTATATATGGGGGACGGAGGAAGTAAATAATAATGGAGGTTCTATAACTTTATTACTCTCTAACATGAAGAAGTAAAATAGCAAGAAAAAGAGGTACACTTCCGTGCAGCGTGCAGCTGACCTAACCGTTAGGCCCAATCGATTGGATCGGTTCGATTTAGACAAGTTTTTTTTTTTTTTTTTTGTAATTATATTAGGTACCATTTATCAATATATTTAGTATTATTTTTGTCAAAAATAGAATGTCATTTAATATCAAATAAAGTAATACCTAATACTTTTTTTATTTAGTACCACTTAATACAAGGAGAGTACAATTTCATAGTATTAAATAAAGTACCTCTATTCATTCAAGGCCAATTCTGAAAAACTCTGATGGCAGTTCAAAGGCCAGGACACATCTGTCGATGGTCTTGATGTGAGGATTTTAAATTATACTATTTTCGTTCACGAAGTGTGTTTCACTTTTGCCATTTAGGGTGTCCACAAAGAGTGTTATGCTTTTCTCTTTTGGCAAAAAATCTTCATAATTCAGCCCTCACATGATGGGCCAATACTCCATTTACACAATTCTTTTCATTTTTTATTAAAACTCGTTCCGTCCACAAAGTAGAATATTCTTTGTGGACTGAGGGAGTATTTTTTTGTTTGAGTTTTATCGTTAAATGGACAGCTAGTTAAGAGTAAACCTAATTGATTAAAAGCACGATGTGTTATTTTATTTTCTCTTTTAAGAAAACACACACAAGAAACATGTCATTTCACCTACTTGGTGTTATGTGGCAAAAACTAGATGTCCACGTAAGAATTCGTTAATTCTTAATTACAATTCTGATAACAATGCATGTCATAAATTTATTTAGCGAATCAAAAGTCATATTATTTTTGTATATGTTTAAAAATTCAAATAATCAAAGAACTATACGACAAAGGGTAAAGATATACTGTATAATAATAAGTAAATAATAGTAATAGTTTGAAGTTTCACGACTCATGTCATTAATTATAACCCCAATCATGCACAATTGACGTGTCACTATATTACAAAATTCCATATAAATTTGGTAGTCGTCATTTAAGATTTAAAAATTTAGTTTTGCGTCCTTTCAAAAAAGAAAACAAAAGTACCTTTTGCCAATATTAATCGATACACACATATGATATTCAAGTTATCACGCTATCACACTATGTCAATAATAAAACCTTCGAAAATTTAGCAATCACAATTATTTGAAAAGATATAAGATGGTTCTATCTTTTTTAATTTTTAATGACGAATTAAATCATATGTGCTAATCAAAAATGCATTTAAGGTAAATTTCCACTCACATACAATAGTTTGCAGATTAAGTGAAAAAGAAATAAATAAAAGTACCAAAAGCTGTTATTATGATACACTCAATTTATAAATAGTTATTATCAATTTGAATATGAGGCCTATGTGCTTGATAATGGCCCAATGGACCACCAACTACGCATATTTTATTAGGAGTATAAATAGTTAAATACTTACTACTCTTTTTGTACAATAGTTAGTCTATTTCGTATTATTTTTTATTAGGAGTATTTCTTAATCTTAAATCTTAATACAAGTTGAATAATGAATTATAAACCACTCCCTGTAGTTGATTTACGAAAATGGATATATATCTTAAATATTCTCCTTCTATCCTTTATCTTTTCCATGAATTAAACTATAATCATTTACTACCATGTCCCCTTTTAAAAAAAAATCATAAAAATAGAGAGCTCATTGTTCATTATTGTTCAGTTTAATTTTCACACTTTTTAGCAAAGGCTGATCATACCTGATTGGATATAGAATTATTTTTTTAGTTTTCATTTACAATTATGACTTATAAGTCCTTATTAGGGTCGATTTATTTCATTTTTCATGATTAGGATTTCTAAATTTGATTCGAATTAGTTGAGTACATTTGATTGGTTAATCTATAATTAGTTTTATTTTATAATAATAATAATAATAATAATAATAATAATAATAATAATAATAATAATAATAATAATGGGACAAATAATTTCATCACGTTACGAACTAGTGTCTGTTAGTGTGAAGCCAATTAAATGCAAAAAAGGTAAGACTATTAAATTCACAATTTCCGAACACGTGACGTAACTATACAAAACATTTTACTCAAAAAAATAGAAAATAGAAGGAAAGTTTCAGTCAACCCAAACATCCTATTACGTTAGAGCCAAATCTTCAAATTCAAAACCCAATTATTATAGTAATAGTTCGTTAATAACACTGTGTTGCCCTTTTAACAAAGAAAAAGTAAAATAAAGAAAATAATATTTAATTGTTTGTTTGAAAAATATAATACCGTATCTGGGATATAAAAAAAAATACCCCATTTTTTATTTTTTATTGAAAAAAGGTAATAGTATTAAATACTGTTTAGCCACCTGAAAAAAGGTAATAACCAAAACTAAATAAAATTGTAGTGCAAAAAAAAGAAGTAAAACTAAATTCAACGGCTATCAAGAAACGAGCAAATCCTAAATTCATGTTCATTTGCCGAGTGATGTTTCAGAAGATCTGATCGGAATTTGGGAAAGTAAAAATAAATGCACATATTTTGCTCTGATTCAGTTTCTTCGATTCAACAGCCGCCGCCCTTTGTCTCGTCCTTGAAAATGGGAGGAGATAAAGTATTAGCATCAACTTTTGTCGCACATTATTGTTTGCGTGAATGCTATTTTTGATTCCCTTAATTCATTATATAAATCTTGTTTTTTTCCGCTTATTCGTTTGGCCAAAAGGTGGGATCTCAATTGACTTCTGTCTGAACGTTTTAATCACTCGTAATATTATTTTTCTTAACCAAATCATTATGACTTTGTTCCTTTTTCTCAAGTTTTCTGCAATTTGGTTTTGTTGAAGATGGGGTTTATGTCTATTGATAATGTTCTTAATCAGTTGCGTTTGTTTCCTCAAGAATTGCAGTTTCAGTTTTGAGCACTTCTTTGCATCAGTTATTTGATTGCTTTTTTGGTTAATCTGTAAAGCTTTTTCCTGCTTGCGTATGTTTGATTACATTGATAGAGCTCTTGAAAGTCTTAGATCGGTTGTGTGATATTGAATTGTCTGAAGCAGTTGTGTGATGTTGACCTTTGTTTCCTCAAACATTGCAGTACCTGTCTGAAGCAGGTTGGGATTAGAAGTCTAATAAACTAGGACACATTTTTTATGATTAAATTGCGTCTCAATAATGTGGAGCACTTTGGTGAATCACTGTGTGTTGAAGAAATTTGTTCTTAATAGGCTGGAGCTATTTTCTGAATGAGCTATGTTATGTATGATGATTATATTTCCTCTTACAATGAGAACTTATCTGGTTCCTTACATTCTGTAGTGCCTTATGCATTGTATTGATTTGATTAGGTTGGTTGGTTCAACTTTTTCGCTTCAAATTTGGCTGCGTGCGAGGAATTGTGAGATTTGATCAAGTACTCGCGAGTCGCGCATTGCAGCCATTCCTTTCTCTGAGGGTTGAGGAACATGGCTGAGGTAAGATGCTATGTGATCTGCTATTGGATTATTGCTTCTCCTAAGCATATGTTTCACAAGAATTGGATGTATTTATTAGCTTATGAAGAATGCTTATCTAAAATGGTCAATGATGATTTTGATGAATGAGAATTTAAGATCTGTGTGTGGTTTGTTGGTTGATATGTTTCTTGGATGGCTCATCATTTGCAGATAGGACGAGAAAACTCCGACTCGATTGAGTCACCACAAGTCACGACTGATGCAGGGAGAGCCGTTGTACAAGAAATGGCTAATCTCCCTCGAAACCGCAAGTTCTCGTGCAGCAGCACTTGTCCATTCTTGGAGCACGACTACAGCCAGTCGGATTCAGCACAACGGTCAAAGGCAGCGACCAAACTTTGTGGGCTGATAGTGTGTTACCTTATAGTCATGGTAATCGAGATTGTTGGAGGTCTGAAAGCCAACAGCCTAGCTATTCTCACCGATGCAGCTCACTTGCTATCTGACGTTGCTGGATTCTCCATTTCTCTCTTCAGCATTTGGGTATCCGGCTGGATGGCAACACCTGAACATTCTTTTGGATACCATCGTGTCGAGGTTATTGGAGCACTTCTATCAGTGCAGGTGATATGGCTCATGTCCCTATCTTTGATCTATGAAGCGATCAAGAGGCTTATCACAAAGCAGACGGAAGTGAATGGCCGACTCATGTTTGGAATCGCTGCCTTCGGCTTGGTGATTAATGTTATCTTGGTTCTATGGCTCGGTCACGACCATTCTCACTTTGGCCATTCTCATGAATCTCTCCACAGCCATTCTCATGAATCTCACAACGGCCATTCTCACCATAACTGTACGGACAACGGCCATAGTCACGAAGAAGAAGAAGAAGAGGGATTAAGAACCAGAGATGAAGAAAGCATGAATCTTGTCTCAACTCCTCACGGGAACAGTCACATGCTAAACATCAACATTCGAGGGGCATACTTGCATATAATCTGTGACTGCATACAATCTGTTGCTGCAATGGTTGCCGGAGTTTTTATATGGATAAACCCAAAATGGCTTGTGGCCGATCTGATTTGTACGCTCGTGTTCACCACTTTTGCCCTAACCACCACTTTCACCATTTTGAGGGATATATTCTACGTGCTGATGGAGAGGGCGCCATCCCACATTGATGCTGCTCGTCTCGAAAATGGACTCAAACTAGTCACAGGAGTTCGCGACGTTCATGATCTTCATGTCTGGGCCATCACGGCGGGTAAGCACGTGTTATGTTGTCATGTTGTGATTGGAGCTGAAGTGAGTTCTCAACAAATACTGCATGAGATTAGGGAATACTGTGAACGAACTTACAAAATTTCTCATGTAACCATTCAAGTTGAACAAGTGTGATACATCTCATATTTGTTGCTCTTCAACTGTATTCCTTCTCTGCAATACATTATTGCATGATAATAGAAAACATTGATCGAAATTTGAATCAAGATGAAGTAACTGCACAATCTTAAGCACTGCACATTTCATCTAAATGTAGTTTTGGTGAGGCATCATAACTAATCTCCAAATCTCTTATTTTGATGGATTTGAGCTTTGAGCTGCTAGAAATGATCTCATAGGGCTGAAGTTGAACGTTAATAAGCATGACCCATGTTTCTTATTTTGAGGCAAATTCATGGGTTTGAACTTTGAAATACAACAGAAATAGAGAACAAGAGAGCGCCTGAAATTTGATATCAAAGTGTAGAAATATAGCATCTTCATGAATAAAAAGTATAAAGTCATTTCAAGGCAACAAAAATTAGTAGTAGCTCATCATTCAGACATAACAAATTTACGCCAAAAAACTAAGACATTTTCAGGCTCGAATAGCAACTTTTCACTGTCATATTTCAGTAATATTCTACAAGAACTCTGGAAAAAGAAACAATTTTTTAAAGGGTAAACAGAGCAAAAGTTTTGTATCGACATCATCCCTCAAAAGTTTCAAGTAGAACAGCAGCCTCCTCGCTTCACATTCCCCGAAGAATCGCCGACATTGATGGTCGTGCCCTGGCCCGGAACCGCTGTCGAAGCAGCAGCTTCCTGTGCCGCCAATGCCTTCTTGCTAATAATGTGGTATATTTCTGACAAAATAGTCTGGAATGCCTTCTCAATGTTATGCGCCTCCAGCGCTGAGGTCTCGAGGAACGAGAGCCCTTCCTTCTCGGCCAAAGTTTGGCCGTCCTGCTCTGCAACAGCCCTGAGATGGTTGAGATCGGATTTGTTCCCCGTCATCATGATGACAATGTTGGAATCCGCGTGGTCTCTCAACTCGCGGAGCCATCTTTGGACGTTATCGAAGGTTTGCCTCTTGGTTATGTCATAGACGAGGAGCGCGCCAACGGCTCCTCTGTAGTAAGCACTTGTAATCGCCCGATACCTTTCTTGGCCTGCTGTGTCCCATATTTGGGCCTTCACTGTCTTCCCTTCTATCTATATTATACAATACAGACACATCAGATCCGTCTCGAAACATACATGTGAATAAGGTATAACACTTTCTGGCAATCATAGCAACAACCAGATCCAAATATGTAAAACAGACGAGGATGGTTGCTCGCAAGAAGCATTCAAGATTCAAAATCAACAGTATCAGCCCCCATCTCAAGCAACTTTACGTCGTGAAAAAAGAATTGTGTAAGTGGCTGAATCATATAGGTATGCCTAACTGATACTAAGATGATCTAGACTTGATGCCGACTAACTATGAATTAGGGTAATTTGTTCAAGGATTAAGGTCTTCCTAAAACCTAACAGATGCCTAATCACATGAGTAAACAACTAACAACATTCCAACATCAAAATCATCAGCCAACATTCCAAACTAACAAGTAACAACTGAGCTCAAATCCAATTCTCTAGACTTCAACTAGCTAACAATTCATGGTTTCCAACCAGAAAATTGGCAAAGAACTTTAGAAAACCAAATACAATCTGCATCACGCACAAAATCAAATCACAACAATGACACTACATAAAAGCATAGAACATCGCAACAACATTCCCTAGAAACGTCACATCTCAAAAGTAGATTAAAAAAAAAAAATTAGCAATCAGAAAACTAGGTATAAAAATTAATACTAAAACACACAAGTGATGATTCACCTGAAGAGTTCTGGTGGCGAATTCAACTCCGATGGTGGATTTCGACTCCAAACAGAACTCATTTCTGGTGAAACGGGAAAGAATGTTGGATTTCCCTACTCCTGAATCGCCGATCAACACGATCTTGAACAGGTAATCGTACTCGTGATCCACTCTACTCGCCATCACCTCTTCGTCACTCGCCCAAGTAAAATTTTCTCCTCGATTATTATCAGTCTCTACTCCCTCACATTCCTACACGCCAAAAACAGATTGAATAAAAAGAAGCCTATTCTGAGAGCAATCAGATCTAACCATTTCGATCCCAAGATTACCGAAAACCCACACAAGAAATCATCTAAAACAGGAAAGAAATCGGGATAAAACACAAAAACATTTACAACGACGCCAAATCGAGAAGATCAAATCGGTCCTTGATGACTTACCGCGAAGGAGAGATCTCGAGCGGAAAATGGGAACGCGGAAATCAAAACCGAAAACGGAGAAAACGAAGGGGAAGAAAAGTATGTGTGTTTTTGAGAAAAGGGAGAAATATAGAGTTTGTATCAGTATATGAATATGAATATGAAAATGGATGGGTTTAGTTTAGTTTTACCACATTAAATTTGTCTTTGCAAATTTTTATATGGTGAGGCAAAAAACAAAAAGAAATTGTTTTTTGAGGGTGATGACGTGGAGATTCTCACTATTTAATAATTAAATACTATTGATTGATTGGGGCAATGAATGGGGTATTGAGTTGACAAAAAATAGTGCATTGGAATGAGTTGGAAGAGAGAGAAAGTGGGGACAGTGTAAGGGTGGGATTTATTGGAATGTTGTTAGTGACATCCCATATTCTCATTTGCCATTTCTATAAGGTTAAATTCATTATAGAGATTAGAGAAATAGAATGCATATAATATGTTGTTATGAGTGATAAGGAATATTTTATTTTAGAGAGTTATGATAACTTATTGTAATATTTGTCTGAAATTTACACATAAGTGAGATCACATTTTAGTGGATTCCTTTCAGGCAAATACTTCTATGCGGCCGGCCACAACACTGTGGTCGGATCCGTCCCGGTTTGACCGGGTCAATTTTTTATTTTTCTTAATTTTTTTATTTTTATACTCTCTCTGTCCCATTCTTCTTGTCCCCTTTTTTTGGGCACAGAGATTAAAAAAGTGAAGTTGATGAGTGTGAGAGAGTATAGTATATATGGGGTCCACATGTTTTTTGTGTGTAAATTTTTGCCAAAAAAGGAAATGGGACAAGAAGAATGGGACGGCCTAATAAGGAAAGCGGGACAAGAAGAATGGGACGGAGGGAGTATTAATTTTGAAACCAATGACGGAGCCGTTTGGCGTTTGCCGCCCCCTATTATTATTTGTCGCTCATATTCTAAGCCATGAGTTGAGCGAGGGGGAGCCGAAGGCGAACCCGGAGCGAGCTCAAAGACAAAATTGTTATCGGTCTCATTATCTATATATTAGTTTTTGGAGCCGAAGGCGGAGCCGTTTGTTGTTTGCCGCCCTCCATTATTTGTTGTCGCCCCCTATTATTTGGTTGTCGCGCCCCTAGATGGTACTCCGATGTATAAAAAATGATACTTAAAATAAATCAAAAAAAAAAAAATGACCGGGTCAAACCCGCCCAGTTGACCGGATTCGACCCGGCCACAACATTGTGGCCGGACTCATGGGAGAGCCCCTCTTCTTCCTTTTATATGTTTGAATTTTATTGCTTTTATCTTTCAAATTTGTTGCAAGAATTTAAAGCACCATGTACCTCATGGTTTGGGTGGTAACATTGGTGTTACAATCACATTTAATTTCATATAGCTAGTTGAGTTAACATACAGCATCTAAATTTGTGTTCACATGGATAATCAATGCATATGCTCTTGATTTTAATTTATATATGTTTGGTGATACACAACTTGAAGCAAATTGTTAATTGTATTTGCAATAGAAGTTTATAATTACTACAATTGACTTTTTTCTCTACTAAGCTTTTCCCCATCTCATATTGTTGGAAAATGACGAACCTTTTCATCGACTTATTGTATTTGATGGTAAATATGCAAATTACATTATAAGGAAAAACACAATAACTTCCAACTCCTAATGCATCCTATCAAATACAACCACCTTATATGAGTCAACTCATACTTATTTTGGAGAAAAATAATACAATAATCATGAGCTATTTTTACTGTATATTTAATCACTTTCTGAGGGAATATGGAGAGCTTTAGGTAACATGAATGTATGTGAAGAGTATAGGATGCGAAAAACATTTAAAAACGAACACGTAATTAGACCCAAGAAAATTGACACACTCCTGCACATTATATGCGTTGTTAATTATAAACTTACCACCGTTATAAATGAGGTAAATTTACGTTAGGCCCGACCCAATTAATACATAAATAATGAGACCAGCAACAATAATAGGGATTCGTCTTCGATAATTAATGTATAGATAATGAGGCCGACAACAATTATGCTTTTACGGCTCGCTCCGGGTTCTCCTTCGACTCCCCCTCGCTCAACTCATGGCTTAGAATATGAGCGGCAAATAATTGGCATAACGTTAAGCCGGCCTAACGCAAATATTTGTCATAATAAAATATCACCAACTTTCGGTCGAATCGAATCTAAATTCAGTTACCATAATAGAAATTCTTCCCGATTTCCAAAATGTTTGTAATTCTTTGGTTTAATTGCACAATAACATATGCTATTGCCCACCACTATTGGGGTGGCCAATACATGCATGATTTTGGAGGGTTAATTGCACAATTATTTCATAACTTATAGTATTAATTTTCTAATTTCAACTGCACTTTTAAATATTTGTAAATTGTTATCGTAAAATTTTGCTTCCCAAACAAATCAAAGTATGTTGGATAAATTGTTACAAAAAAATATTCCAACAATAACTGAGATAAATACAACAAAAAAATCAATAATAATATCTCATTCTTAAAGAAAAAACAATTATAATAATATCCCATTAAAAATCGGAAATCCAGAGTCTTGATCTATGATACAAGCCCATCCCTTTTCCTACAGCCAAGCCCACATCCCTCAATAACCCAACAAGCCCAACGAAAAAAAAAAAGAATAAATTAAAAAAGTAAATAAAAAAGACAGGTATGGGCCATTCTTTATTCAAATCAGTAAAGATATTGATATTTAAACAAACTTAAAAAACTAGTAGTAAATAAATTTAACCTATTGTATAAATTTTCAATATCTGTAGAGAATCTATAGATGCCAGGCACGTCCATATTTTCCAACTCTGTTCCTTGTGTAAGTCGATCTATTTTACAATATAGCAACATGCATAAATAAAATTCCGATATTTAAGAAATTACTAGCAATTGAAACATGTGAATCCAAGCTTCAAACCTATATATATGCATCATTGCACACAAAAAAAAAATGATGAAATAAATTTTTCCAAATAAAATATAACGAGTAAGTTAAAGAAATAAAAGTACCAATTAATCGAGGATAACATTTCAAAGTAAAATTGCTTGAATATTTCAATATTTGGTGTCAACATATATACAAAAATTGCCACGAGAATTTTAAGACCATTATTGATACAACAAAATTGTTATTCATAAGATTGCAATTAGTCTCAAAGCAGCTTGAGACAATTTTTGGGCAGACTAAACAATGTTTTTTTTTTTAATCATTAAAGAGACTTCTTTATTTTTGGATTGAGACGAAATGACTTCCGACAACCTTTATATATTACGAGATTTAATTCATAAACGCATATATAAACGAAGATGGATCTATGTTTGTATGTATGGGTCTATTGGGAGCTTATTTGTGGACTTTTATCTCTCTTGAGCCTTTTTTCCAAATATAGTTCCCCAAACCCAAATACTATTAGCTAGAATAAAATTAGATTTTCAAATTAAACTAGTTTTCTTTACAAAACAGATTAAATTTATCTTTATAAAGTGAATACAGTTTAAGGGTTAAAGTAATATTTACCCTAATTTATATTTCATTTATTCTAAATTTTGAATGGCCGCGTCACGGAGGACTCGAACCCGAGACCTTTGGGCTCGGGCATTAACCTTCTACCACTAGGCCAACACACACAATACTATTATTTTATGTGTTGTTTAATTGTACCATGGGTTTTAGTCTTGACTTAATTACTACTCCCTCCGTTTTTTTTATCTTGGCACCATTTCCTATTTGGGATGTATTTTTATTATGGCACTTGCCAAAAAAGGAAATAAATTTGCCTTAGAAAATTAGTCAACAAAAGTGGCTACACCATTTTACACACAAAAGCACCACTTTTTTAATATCCGTGCCGAAAAAAGTAGGTGTCAAGCTAAAGAAAACGGAGGGAGTAGTTTTTAAATGTTCGAGTCAATTTCTTTTCTTTTCTTTTCTTTTCTTTCCTTTCCCATTTTGCTATATGAAAAGATTCATGAGGTTAGTGGTTTCTATGTTGTTTCACGAATTTTCATTTTGAATGTCTGAATAAAACGTAGGGTTGTCTCGTCTCCTGTTAGATGATGCAAATATGCTTTTGATTCGTCATAGGTCAAACTGAATGCCATTTAAAAACTAGTAAGTTTTTGTAACCATTAATTTTTCTATTTAAAATTATATATGAAAAATTCATGAGTAACACCAAAGCGAGTTGCCTGAAATTCAATTTTTTAGAACAAAACTTATTTAACATTAAATCTTAAGTAAGTTATATATAATACCGTTTGTAGCTGTTTTACATTTTAGTTCAAAGTTCAAGGATATTTAAAAAATATTTTTTAATGAAGAAGATTAACTTCGTGTAAGTACTACTACAGTAAGACTTTTTTAATACATAGTATTAAAGAAGAGGCCACAAATTTTTGTGGTATAGCCGTATATATATATTATGAGTCGTGTTTATTCATGGAGAGCCAATTTAATTTGTCAGCATGCATTGTGTGTGTTTCTTTGAAAAATAATATATATGTTATGAGCTATATGATAAAGGATCACATGAATAGGCTATATTTGAGTATAATTTACATTTAATTTTGGGACTATACATAGAAAAAACGAGTAGAATGTGGATGAAATTTTGGCTCGCTGATATCATATCCATTTGTCTATCATTCATAGCATTAATGACATAATATAATTTTATCAGTTTCTTGGTGCATAATTTTGACACGCTTCATTTATATTTTTGTACGTCTTAGCTTGAGTAGACTTCATAGCAAAATTTTCTATGTATTGGGATGTCCTGCTGTATTTATTTTAATTTCAACTATAGTTTATCATTTACTAAAATATCTTAAATCAGATTTAAAAACGACAAATAGATCGTACCACAAGATATACTGAAGCGTGCCTGACTCACAACATGATGGCTTGATAGGTAGTGTATGGTTAATAGTAAAACAATAAAACATTATACTCCCTTCCCCTTCGTCCCTAATATCGGTATGTATTATTTCACTTGATACGAGTTTTAATAAAATGTAACTAACTTTAGTTTTAATGAAAAACGAATCTCATGATTATAAAAATCAAATATAATATAAATTATTTTTTAAAATAGAAAATACATAATTTTATTGGACAAAATTGCATAAATATAGGAGTATTAATTAGCTACAACTACAATACATATGATTATAAAATGGTAAGCAATGTCTGCATGAGCAGCTCAGTTGGTTCCTGGGTGGCAGATTTGCTTCAATAAAATCATGTAGGCAACTTACATATAACCAATCATGTAGGCAACTTCTACCATACAATTTGCCAATCATGATATAATTAACTTTTAGTTATAATTTTACCAAGAAATTAAAGTATACAATATTAAGTTTTGTCGCCATGGAAATTTACCAAATCAAGAAGAATGCAATTCATATTTAACAATTCATGCCTACCATGCACTATGCATCGAGTTCAGCAGATCCACAAGCAAAATCAAGATCAGTCTAGCTAGGTTAAGACGCAACGATTAACTAATTACATTATCAACTTAATTATGTCTTAATCCCCTTGTAGGCTTAGCCAATTAAAGTTTATCTCCCACCTGCTTTTTGATCATTTAAAGCCTCTATATTTATTTATTTATTATTATTATTATTATTATTATTATTATTTTATTATTATTATTTCACATTTATTTACGGGTTGATTATATATATATATAGGGATAGGTTCAGGTAGGAAGGATAAATTTCGTAGGAAATAGGAATGAATCTGGGTCTTTGATGGGTTAGATCAATGGTGGAGATTTACACTCAGTTGTG
>JAYJMF010320654.1:0-13068 GCA_036873715.1 Salvia sclarea
TTGATATCTATACAATACAAAATAACATGTTAATTGACACGTTAGACGTGCAACGCACGTCCTCTCGGCTAGTTGCAAAAAAATGAAAATTCATATATATCTTTAATTGCCAAAATTTAAAAGTCATGTTATAATTGCAATTTTGAGTAAAATTCGTTTTATCTAATTGATTTTAATTACCAAAATTTAAAAGTCATGTTATAATTAATTTTATCTATCTATTTATCCTACAACTCAAAGTAAATTCACCCTAACTTGAATTAAGATCTTAGAGTTAAGTAGCTAATTTGAAGAAAATGTTGAGAAAGTTTTAAAAGTGAAAAGATTAATAAAAATTTGTTATACCGGTGGGTGTGATTACTGATTAGTGTAAGAGAATTAAACATATAAAGTGAGTCATGGCCATGATAAAAAATGCTTAATTATTATATATCATGTTTATCAACAAAATAATGTCTTAACTAAATACAACTAACTAATAATAATTATGAACATAAAATGGTTCTCTGTCATGGTTTATGCCTATATATATTGGTCTTGTGGTATGATTATGAACCTTTAGTGCATAGTTAGATCATTGAGAAGAATTGTGATATATATATATATATAGGGACGTATATATATACTCCATATACAGTGGAACTGAAATTAAAATTATCGCAAACAATAAGTAGTTAGGTGTAAAATCCAAAAATAATGTATAGCTCTTGATCAAAGGTTAGAGGGCAAGGAATCCTCAAAAATAGGAATTGAATTATTTATAATATTAGCTCATTAATTAATATGACTAATTAGTGCGCTTAATGAGTTGTGTTTTCTGTCTGCGCCAAAGCCTTTTAAGCAGAACCATTTCCACTAATTTAGCTAAAAAGAAAAATAATTAGTGGAGTAGTTGTGGATTTGTTGTCATGTTGAATATCCCAGGAACCCAGTTTCCTCGTATATGTCGTGTCTTTTGCTCCACCATTGATTTAGTCATGAATTCACATATTTGCTCATGCACTTGGATTTCCTATATTTCCCTTTTTGGTTTTTACCTGTGTGTAATATTTTATTTAATTTTTATGCATAGTCGAGCTCGGGCCTTCATTTTCACTCGGCAAAAATTTCATCTTTATTTTTGTTAAAGGTTGATATTTATCTTTTATAAGTTTATAACTACATTTACTTAATTAGTTCTTCTAGCTAATGCAGCGCAATTTATCAGTTTATGATCCCGTTGTTTAAATTCTTGATCCAGTACTTTTTTCTACCTTGTAACCCCAATAAATTTATTATATAATTATGTAACGAGTTAATTCGGAAAAAAAATATCAATACCGAGATAGTTTTCTGAAATGGGATTTTCTTCGAATCTTCAAAATTACACACGGTGTGAGTAATATATTATCCATTTTACAACATTAGTCTGATCATCATATTTTTGCTAAAAGATCTGACAAATTTCCATCATAAATTCAGTAGCAAAACTATCTGCACAAATGTTCAATAATTAAGCTACTTGAAATGTACA
This sequence comes from Salvia sclarea, assembly GCA_036873715.1. Taxonomy (NCBI): domain Eukaryota; kingdom Viridiplantae; phylum Streptophyta; class Magnoliopsida; order Lamiales; family Lamiaceae; genus Salvia; species Salvia sclarea. The sequence continues at coordinate 1,514 of JAYJMF010320654.1, forward strand.
CTTATTCTATGTAGAAAACTATATATTTATGATATCAATTTATTAATAGCATTGTCACTAAGATTTCCAGTCAAACAAGTTTGAATTTGAACCACAAATATAATATATAGATGAATATAGAAAAATAAAATAAAAAATGCTGCAAACTTTAAGGAGAGGACGGCCAAGAACATGGATGAGTCAAAATATGAACGAATAACTAGGTTCACATATGAAATTACGACAAAGAGAGGTACAACTTTTATGTATATTTAAATTTGGACAAATATTACAAGGACAAGATGAGGCCTAGCTAGCACACATTGGTGTATGTTTATCGAGAGATTAGAATCAAATAAAAAGGGGAAAAAATGGAAGAAAAAGATAAAATAAAATTGGAATGGCAGCTGTTTCAAGGAGGGCTTATTTAGTTTAGGGTTAGAGCACTTAACACTAGGAGATGAGAAATTAGTTTATAGGAGGAGAAACCCATTTTGAGACACGGGAACAGCGCCCACGTTCTCCTCATATCTTACTCCTTTTCAACCTTTCTTATTTATTTTCAAAAATTAAATTTATGCATATGTAAATATTAACTCAAATAAGTTAATTTTGGAAAAACATATAAAAGTGTTCCAATCTTGGTGTTTTCTTAAAATTGTTCGAACTTAAAAATATGGTCAAATGTGCATTTAGGATAAATAATACAAATATTGTTGGTTTGTGTTTTCCGAATTTGGGAGTAGAAATTAATCTAAGCACCCAGATCATGACACGTCAATTTTCATCGACTAATTATTTTAATTAGGAACATTTTTATGACAATATTTAAAATTGAGTACCAAACCCAATATGTTGAGATATTATTGAAAAAAATGTTAAACATTGAGACAATTTCAGTATAATTTTGTCATTACTTTTTACTACTCTCGACTCGAGAGTCTCGAGTTAGTCGGGTATCACAATTATAAGGTAACAGCCCCAATTAATTAAGGCAATGCAATAATGATATTATTAGATCGTCAAGAAACAACTATATATTGGACATTATTGGATCCTGAAAATGAAATTTGATTTGATATCCATAGACATATATAGCTATAATACAGTTCATGAAAAACGTAAAATTAATGAAAAAATTAATCTTGCCTAAGTGCAATGAAATGGAGACATGTGAAAAAATATTTAACCAGTTTTCTAGCTTGACAAAAATCCTAATTAAATATCTAATTCAGTTTAGTTCAATATAAATACCCTTTTCTTTTCTATGTACTGATCATCACTTAATATATATATATATATATATCCCCATAACCATTTGAAATGCATGGTTTATGGAAGGTATATGATCTATTTTGATTTGAGCCACAATTAATGATTTTGGTTCCGTTTAATATATCCCCTGATGCGTGTGCAAAAAGAACATTTATAAGTGCATACCAAATGATGATAGGTGTAAGAGTAGCATGATTTATGTTCACTTGGCACATATATATATATATATGAAAAATAAATAAGTAATATTTCCTCCCATCCCTTGAGAAAAAGTCCATAAATAACCGCAGCTACCATACCGTTAAGCCCTCTCTCTTCCTCAAGTTCACATTCAAACTGCTTGATCGCCAACTCATCCATCAATTCCACACAAACACTTATAGCTGATAATTGTAGCTAGCTAGGCTAGGCTAGGTGTGGGTGTGATCGATCATGGTAAGCATATATATCTTCAAAGTTAGTTATGCATGATGATGATGGGAATTGGTTGAATTGTGTTTGATTATGATGTGAATTGAAATATATAGGGAGGTGGAGGTGAGAAACCTGCATGGTTGGAGGCTCTGTACCTGCAGAAATTCTTCGCGCCGTGCTCGAGCCATGAGGCGGCGAAGAAGAATGAGAAGAATATCTGCTGCTTGGATTGCTGCAGCAGCATCTGCCCTCACTGTGTCCTCTCCCACCGCTCTCACCGCCTTCTCCAGATTCGCCGCTATGTCTATCACGAGGTCGTCCGCTTGGAGGATCTTGAGAAGCTCATGGACTGCTCCAACATCCAGGTTCCAATTTTCTCTTTTTTCATTATAATTATTTCGTCAGTCATCATTCATTCATTTTCTATAATTCCCTAGGCCTATACCATCAATGCTGCCAAGGTCTTGTTCATTAAGAAGAGACCTCAAAATAGGCAGTTCAAAGGCTCTGGAAATTACTGCACATCTTGTGATCGGAGCCTCCAAGAGCCCTTCATCCATTGCTCTCTTGGTTGCAAGGTACGCAATTCATTCTAACTTGAATTTTCTTCATAATTCTTTAAGTGTTTCATGTACTGAATTTTGCACTACAGTTTGATCACAATTCACAATTGTCATAGGTAATTTGCAGATTTTTTTTTTTTTTTTATAAAAAAAATATGAATTTACCCCTAGCTCTCAATTAATTAATGAGATCGATTTTGGTGGAATTTGGAAATAATTATCTGAATTTTGAATAATTCTTAAGCAGTGAGAGAGTGTTGATCTAGCTAATTGTAGAATTCCCAGTTGTCATAATTCTAGAGGCATGAATTAGGGTGCTTTGAGGCTAGGGTTTTGACCACTGTAATTATGAATTTCTCTATGCTGGCATATTTTGACTAGTTGAATCACAAGACTACCGTACGTGTTCATAATTTTAAAATACATTATTCTTGAATAAATGTGCCCAATAAATTTCAATTTTCTTTAGCTAACACATACTCCTACTATCTAATTGATTATAATAATATATTGTGACATGATAATTAGGTCGAATTTGTGCTGAAGCACTACTATGACCTATCCCCCTTGTTGAGAGTGTGCAAGACTCTGCAATTGAGCCCCGACTTCTTCATCCCTCAAGATATTGGAGACGATGAGATGACGAATGAGACGCCCCGTTCCACGGTGGTGGATAGCAGCGACGAGCCCCTAAGCTCGTCGTCAGGGTCGGGGTCATCGGGGTCCGACAACATGAGCTTCTCGTGCACCGGGTTTGTGAGGAAGAAGCGGAGTGGGCTCTATGTGTGTGGGAGATTGGCTAATAAAATCTCGGAAGAGGACATGGCCACTAGCATGAGTAGAAGGAAAGGAGTTCCTCATAGGTCACCCTTGTGTTAGGTGAAAAAAAAGAAAAGAAAAAAAAAAACCAATAATAATCATAATTAATAGTTCATGATTATTAAATTACTAATTTTTTTTGGGGAATTCATCGAGATTAAAAGAATCATTATTGAGTTTCTTGAGACATTTTGGGTTAACTATTAATTAAAACACTTTGTCGGGTGGGTTTGTCTTAATGGCATCACGTGGTTTCCCAGTTCCCAAGTTAGGGTTTTGTACATTTTTGCAAAATTTAATTTTCCAAATAACATTTTTGTATGGTGATTGTAGTGAGTCGCTTTGGGTGTTTCTATGCAACGTCTGTTGTCTCAAGGCTCGAGCCCCCAAAAAAAAGTATCAGACAAATTAGTGAAAGGAATAAAATAGGCATTGGACAATATTATATTCTACCACTTGTTCCTATTTCATGGATGCCTTTTAGTTTTTTACTGTTTTTACCATATTTTGTTTAATTAGTTTTCTGCTTTTGTTTATTTTATTTTTATTTTGTTTTTCAATTTGATCCTAAGCATAATTAAATTAAAAATTTAAACAAGATACTGACTTACAGGATTATCTTATAACCACCGCATATTTGGTAATAATACAAAGTAGCGTTTAATAATGCACAAACTGAAGCATGATTCCTGGCTTCAATTAGTTGTTAACATTATACAAAAGGGACTGAAATAACTAATAAAGTTATTAATTTAAACACCTTTAATCATTTTTATTAAATTAAGATGGCCGCTGCAAAATCAAGTTTGCTAGTATTTATCATTTTGAGGTTATATAAAATTAAATTATCAACGCATCACTTTTTGTACTGCATGCTGCATCATTATTGTGGTACTGTCATTATGCAACAGTATGGGCCGAAAATTAACTTAATGGTACAGCAAAAGGCCCAATAAGTTGCGTCAAAAGCCCATACTACTTTGATTTACTTTTAACCAAATTATAATATTTTGGACCCCTACTTGATGGCCCAATATCAGTCTTTAATCTGAAGGGTGATTCTATTCATAGCCCCCATTTTACTCACTATAGCCCCCCAATTTAAAAAAATAATAAATATAATAATGATTTGACTATTTTACCCTTATAATCCTCAAACTTAAATCACGATTAACGTATTAAATTAGTTATCAAATACATAGCCCCCACTTTTCTCAAAAAAAAAAAAAAAATCATAGCCGCCACCTTAATCATAACTCACATATTATCAGGATTCAGGGTTCAAAATTCAAATCCATAGCCGTCAAAGAAATAAATTGTTTTCATTAGTGAAGAACTGAAGATCAATAAATTTTATTAACTAAATGACTCCAGGTACGAGTTTATTACTAATATTAATTTTTTGCTATCTCCCTTAACACAAAAACATAATTTATCATAGGGAAAAAAAAAAGAAAAAAAAAAGGTGAAGCAATGCCTTCATAGTCGCCCATATGCATTCTATCAAATTCTTGAAATCTAACAAACCTTGGAAACATATGTGTTTCATTTCAAAGTCAATGATGCATCCAGTGACTCCTTCAAATCATATCTGCAGTTATTTATTCTTTAATTTCATCTCTTCAATTCATTATACTTTAAATCCTATTGGATTCGTTCATATATCAGTAATAACGTTCATAATATCATTAATATCCCCTCTGTTTTGCCAGTCATGCGTAGATATACAAAATGTTGTTTAATTGCTCTTCCATGTTAAAAAGAAGAAAGATGATTCGGTCCAAATTGTGTTAAATTCTGGATTTACTTTTAAACATTCTCCTAATTTTATAAATTGAGAAATTAACAATGTCGGCCGTGAAGACGTTGCCGCTGCCGCCGGGCTACAGAGACCACCCCAACATGAAAATCCACCAACACCCGTCACCTCCGCCGCTGAAGCGGGATGAAGTTTTCATCCTTTTAAGACAACTTCTTTCTTTGGGGGCTACGAATTTAAACCCTTCGGATACATTAATTATGATTAAGTTTGGGGGTTATGAATTTGAGGGCTAAAACGGTCAAAATATTATTATTTTTATTATTTTTAAAAATAAGGGGCTATAGTGAGAAAAATGGGGGCTATGAATAGAATTACCCTAATCTGAAATCTTTTTCCTCGATATAGCTAGTGTCCAGATCGACTACTTATTAGTCCAACAGTTTCCATTCATGAACACTATTCCTCGATATAATGGCACATTCAGCCCCATTATGGCCACTCATACAACGACAAAATTAATATTTTTAAGTATTAAATATCAAATAATTTTTTAATTTAAATTAAATTTATATTCAATAATTATTATTTTCTATCTGGAATGTAAAATTAAAAGTCATATTCTTGAATTTGCATAGTTAAATAGAAGCTAGAACGTTAATTAGATTAAAATCATATTCTTGAATTTATAAAATTAAATAAAAACTAAAACTATTAATTATTAATATTTAATATATATTTATTATACAACAATCAATACATTTTTATTTTGATCCAAAAGGTTTAAATGAATAATTTTTTCCTCTATTATACTAATTTATGGTCACCCACAATGTGGCTGCATAGATTTATTCTATTTAATATTCCTCTCTCCGTCACACTAAATATGGTACCCTACTTTTTGACACGAAGATTAAGAAAATAGTGTTTTTGTGTGTAAAGTGATGTAGCCACTTTCGTTGACTAAATTTTTAAGGCAATTTTATTTCCTTTTTCAGCTTATGCATGCCATTACTATGGGACGGCTCAAAATGGAAAGTGTGTCATGTTTAGTGGGACGGTAGGAGTAATATTTTAGGTGTGTTTCCATTGGTTTGTAAATTATCACATGAAAATAAGAAATAATAAAATATGAAATTTTTATCACATATTAGTAGTCACTACTTCAGTTATATATCTTCTAATTCGAAAAAATATTATCACGCCATCCTCCTTGCATGTCATTCTATTATTTACAATTTGAATGAAAATGAGGTTAAAATGGTTAACCAAGGAAAAGTCTCTCCTCGCTGGAGAAAATTATCTAACCCATAAAACATGTGAACGATGAAAAGTAGTGAATAATATTTCTACCCCTGTGACACCTTTATTTCTAAATTACTTCTCGCTTCCACTCCCTCAATCGCAATGAATTAATAATAACTCATATAAGTATTTATAGCATCACTTTTATGTAGTTTTCTTGTTTACAACGATCGATTTTTAAATCTTGTCATAGAAAAACATAGTAAAATTTATAACTGCTTTACATGATATGATCAAGCTAAAGTTAATGTGGCTTCCGAAAATATGTACGTGGACTACCCCCACACTCATGAAAAAGTTGCAATTAAAGATGTTGCTTAAGGTGATCCAAGATGGGATGGCTGGTCCTGGTCCACCTGTATTTTTTCATGTTAGATTTAATTTTGCTTAATTTTGATGGACAATGTAGATCCTACAAAAATCAAAGATCATTTTATGCCAAAATTTGAAATCCGTGTTGTAGAAAAAGGCAAGAAGAAAATAGGTGGTATTAGTATGGGATGGGATCCTCTGTCCTGTAACTTTCATTGTATCACCGTGTTCCACTATAAATTTTGATATTTTTAATAATATTTATTACTCCCTCCGTCCACGAAAATTGTTTCACTTTTGCCATTTTGGGTATCCATAAAGAGTGTTCCACTTTCTTTATTTGGCAAAAAATTGGTGGGACCATTTATCTACTCACACAATATCTTTCACTCTTTATTAAATCACATGGTGGGACCATTTTCCCACTCACACAATTCTTTTACTTTTCATTAAAACACGTGCCGTCCACAAAGTGGAACACTCTTTGTGGACGGAGGGAGTATAAAATTAAATTTTATTATATAAATAATACAACATGATAAACATTTATAGCAAAAAGTTAGAATTTTAAAAATTTATATACTATAGTTTTTCAAAAAATATGATATATAATTTTTAAAAATTCTAATTTTTGTTATAAATATTAATTATGATATACTTATGTAATAATAAAATTTTATTTTATAATAAATATTATTAAAAATAGTAAAATTCGTAGTGAAATATGGTGACACATGAAAAATTGTGGGATAGAGGTTCCATCCAAATATTAGATGCACTTATTTCAAATGGGAGCAAGTTTAAGAAAAGGTACGAGTTTTTAGGGTAGGTCTAGCTAGGTAGCTGCGCCTTTTAGTGAATGAAGATTTCAAATAAATTTAAAAAGAAGAAAGATATGAAGCACACCCAAATTCCACAATTTTTTTCTCCGGTATAATTTACATATATGAAATTTAAAATCATATCAAAATTGACATCAGCGATTCACAGTAACAATATACTCCATTATATATGATTGTAATTGATTTTTTTCAGCAAAACTGAATACTTGTACAAGGCAGAATTAGGAGAAAAGAAAAGGTAAAATACTTATCTGGAGTGTGTAATGAGGTGGAAAGAAATTCACACACGAATTTCATGTAGAAGCACGTGGTGGACTAAGCTAATCTTGTGGAGCCTAAGCTTCTGCACGTCCAAAATTCTCCCCCTTTTTCCCCCTTTTATCTGCCCTACCATCATACACCATTACAGATTCTGTCTTAATTAATGCACCTTTGCCAAAAGTGAACCAAATTGTTTTATTAACTCCTTCACATATATATGTCTTGGTTGACCAATTAATCTATAATGCTTTCGTTGCTCCGATCATAACGATACGACGTCACAACGGACTCTGCGAATAACTTAACTTGATGCTGTGGGGCATAGGGTATTGCAATGTTCATTGTGAAGTCTACCTAGGGTTAATTTTAATCAAATCTAAAGCATATTATACGGTTTGAGGTTGAGATATGAGATCCAAGAAACCACTATAAATAGGGGAGAGATTTTCTCCAATTCTCATCAAAATTCAAGCAATATTTAACGTTCATTATTCTGTCTGATCTCAAGATGGTGGTGATTGTCAGTCTCAACAATCTTGGAAACCCTAATTTCGTGTTGGGCGGATTTGGGGCCGCTGCAGTTTGTGATTTGTGCATATGCAGAGAAGGAGATGATGACGATGACGACGATGATGATGGCGATGACACCAAAAAAGTGGCGCCTGCAGCCTAAATATGTGGGGTGTCTAAGCTACATGTGCATACGTGTATGTGAGTGTTTTTTTAACAGGGAAAAAAAGATATGCATATATATAAGTGTTACTACATGTAGAGATGTAGTTCTATGAAGTTCATCGACTGATCGTTTGAGAGATAGGAGTGACTAATATATATTTATATATAGCTGCCTAGATAGTATGTATACGTTAATTTTGATTTACCTTAATAAATGAAACACTTATTATTAGTACTTTTTGGGTCATTTTTCTGTATATATATTTAATTTCACGAATCGCATTTATATATATTCATATATAGTACGCATGCACGCAATCAAGAAGATGATATCAAATAGAGTTTCTGTATACTTAATTTGTTACCATCATCGTTTAAATATATTGACAATTACCTGCTCAAGTTGATGTTCATCAAATTGTATTTAGTCACTACTAGTTTTTTCTTAAAGAATGATGTATTGTGTTTCGATTAAATTGTCGTTTCCGTTGAATATTTTGGCATTTAATACGTATGTGTATTGCATTTCTATGTCTTAGATATTAACTATGCAATGCATATCTTATGTATGCGATTGACAAAAAAATTTGGCGTACACCATCCAAAAGTTCAAAGACATATTCTTTCCCGACAAATATTTGCATTAAACCGGCCTAACGTTAGGCCAATTGTTTGTCGCTCCTATTCCAACTTCTAAGCCATGAGTCGAGCAAGAGGGAGCCGAAAGCGAACCCGGAGCGAGCCGTAAAAGCATAATTGTTGCCGGTCTCATTATCTATATATTAATTGTCGAAGTCGAAGGTGGAGCCGTTTGTTGTTTGCCGCCCCCTATTATCGTTGCCGGTCTCATTATTTATATATTAACTGGGTCGGGAATAATGTTAGGCCGACCTAACATAAATGTGCCTCTTCTTTCCCAGGGACGGCTCTGAGGCGTGTGCAATTATGCATAGAGAGGTCCACGAATTCCATGGGCGTGAATGTATATTTTTATAATAGTACTCTTGACTAAACTTTTAATATAAGTAATAATGTGTGTATATAGAGAGAGAGAGGAATGATATGCTACACACTTTATGTGAGCACCTTATATGAGCACCAATCACATTTAACCTATATTACCATAATTTTTTTTTTGTTTTTAATATTTTTTTAATCTTTAACAGTTAATTAAACATGATTGGCATCAATTTTACAAATTACGTAGAAATCAAAGCTTGATTTGTCATTTTTCTCTATAAATCAAGTTTCTATTCACATAAATGAAAACATTACGAATCGAGCTTTAATTTTTATGTAATTTATAAAATTGATGATGTTAATCATGTTTGATTAAGTACTGTTTTGGCCAATTTAGTATATCATTCCTCTATACACACACACACACACAAAGTTTAGTATATTTTTAGAAGTTCAAGTAAGTTTTGGCCAATTTCTTGAAATTGTTTTAGGTCGACTTTTAAGATACTACTTACAGGTCTTTCTTTTTTCCTTTTCTTGTTCAAAGACACGTTCCAAATGAATATTTAATGGTTCTTTTCTTTTCACCTATCACATTGAGTGTTCAAATGCATCACCATATTAAGGAGTGACGATTGTAAACAATATATATATATCTTAGTTGTGTTTCTCCATGTTTAGAATTTTGGAAGAGATGAATGTAAAGTTCTAAGACAAGCTAGCCAGATTTATACATCTTTTCGATATGTCAAACAACATTCCAAAAATACTTATTTTCCTGGGGCGCATATGTCAAAAAGAAGCTAGGCATACTTTCCCCTCCAAACCATGAAATCAATGAATGACAAATAAATTAGACAAGTAAAATAAAAATTCGACGTTGAAACTTTCGCATCTTAATTATTATGAGATCAAATACTTGAGAAAGCGAGTATCCGTGAGAGAGAGTATATGTAGAAAAGTATGTTACAAAATGTAGGCAAAATTTATGTTAACCAGTATGACATGCATCGATTTTCTGAAGCCATACAACAAAGTGCTTTTTCAAATCTCTCAACAAGTAACGTGCATGAAGAAGATGATTATTTGGAAACAAAATCTGATTTCCAGATTCAAAAGTGAAATGGGTTAGGTTGTTTGTTTTTTCGGAAGTTGATCTTCATCCAGTTCCAGCTCTTGGAGGCCCCCTTCTTGACCTTCTTGGCCGCCACCTTGGTCTTCTCCTTGGCCACCTCCCCGGCATACTTCAGCCGGTCAGACAGCGTCGGCGGCTGCCCCAGCCGCTTCGGCGGAGGCGCGTCGGCCCACGGGTTATCATACATCGTCAATAGAAAAGACCGGTGGCTTCCTTGAGAAGATGGCCTTTTCGGGGGGCTTCTTTTCTTTTTTCTTGATTTTTACTGTTCCAAAATTATTAATATTTGCTTTTTTGTATTGGAATTAATGTTGGATTGGAGGAATGAATGGCTGGTGCCGCGCAACAATCTATTCTATTCTATAAATAGTACTTTTCGCTGTTATACCGAAATTAATACCTAAAAAAACACTCAAATACATATAATCTTGTCGGAGATATGGTTTTATTTAATTTCACGTTTGCTAAAAGACAAAAACTCATTTGTCCCATGCAAGTATAATGTACATCACCAGATATTCTATGGTGATTGGAATAGAATGTCAATAAAATTTAAATTTAAATTTAAATAGAATGATGTATATATATATATATATATATGATCTAACTTAAATCATATGGAAAAGTCCAATGACCTTGTCCTTTTGGGATGACCAAGTATATACCGTACATTACATTATTGCTTTCAAATGTCTCGGATGGCAGCCGCAAGAAATTCGCATTGGGCCAAATCTTAGCCCAATAAAATTTCATGGACATCAACCGACATGGTAAGAATCTCAGCTTTGCACAACAAGGCTGATTCTCATTCCACAATATTCCACCATTAATTTATCAATCTGCAGTAAAAAGTTTGAAAGTTTGCTACAGAATAATTAAATACTAGGAGTGCAATAAAATCCTTCGTGCTATATAGAGGGCGTTCATATATATTTTAAAAGTAACATCTCCTTACGTATCCAGATTTATAATTAAGATGGTATAATCATCTTAGGAGCCGGCTGGTATGCAGGAATGGAATGGGCATTCCTGTGCCCATTCCCATTCCCGCGGCTGGTAAGATTTTCATTGCAGGAATCACCATTCTCGTAGGAATGATGATACCCATGAACATGGGTTTAGCCATTCCTCCCAACCCCCATGGGATTAGCTATTCCCATGAACATGAGATTAACTTTCTTTTAATTTTATCTTTCTTTTAAAGAAATAAATTAATCTTATGATAAATAATAATAATAATAATAATAATAATAATA
>JAYJMF010320765.1:0-13066 GCA_036873715.1 Salvia sclarea
AAATGTTAATCATGTTGTATTATGAGATAATAAAATTTTATTTTATAATAAACATTATTAAAAAGTATTAAAATTCTTAGTGGCACACGATGACACACAGAAATTGTGGCACAGAGGATGCCATCCGAATTTGGTGGGGTAGTGATGATTGGATTGGGTGTGAGTGTGAATGTGAATATGGGATTTTTGAGATTCTTTTCTGCCCTCCCGTGAAGGAATAAACGGGCAGCTCTAAATATTTGGGGCTGCCGATTTTGGCGCCATTTTGAGCAACGGCTCTCATTCCCGCAACGTTTTAATTTTCATTTTTTCCATTTTGGCCCTCTCTAATCTTCTTATTTCCTTGATTGGCCCCGACCGGTTTTGCAATGGGACGTCGTCGTTTCATGTAATGGGCTGGGTTGATTTGTTTAGGAACGGTGGGCTTGGTAGTGGGCCTTCTTTGGTTTTTGTATCTTATCTAGGCTTACTTGTTCTTTTTTATTTTATTTAATCTTTATTTATAATTTTCTCCTCATCAACGAACTATCGAGAATATTTGTCTCCTTTCCTTAATAGAATAGAAAAAAGTAGATATGGTCCAAACAATGAAAAATGAGAAACTTGCATTAAAGCAGTCACATATCTGGAGATTTAAGAAGTGTATAGTAACTGTCAACAAAAATTGAAGGGTCCATTTGCTAGACACTCATGATTTCAGATCATTCACTACATCTGATTCAACATTAAAACCAAAAAGATTAACTAAACATATTTTCATAAATTTTAAGTTCTGAAAAACAATATATGAATATGGCCCCAGCTAGTTTCTTGACTTTGTTCGATTTAACTTTAGTTAAAAGTTAAAATTGGTCATGGAAAATACTATCAAAATCGGAACAAGCTCATATCTTTACATTCGGTTCAACTCTTTTTCAGCTCTATCATCGAGTTATGATCGTTGAGAAATATGAAAAGAAAATCAATAATTTGGTTTAAGTCTTTTGTAGATAGGATAAAATAGTTATTGATGCATTCAAATAAAAATCATAAGATTTCGATCAGATAGAAATGGATAATTTGTTAAGAAACATGATTAAATATTAGCCTTTGATTACAGTTTTTCAATGGATATAAATTTATAATCATATCCCATTTATATATGCTACGTCTTTGTACTACAGGTTGTACGATCAACTATGGAATTTTAAGTGAAGACATATTAGTAATATGTCGTTCTTATAATAACGATTATTTCTTACTTTCATGGAATTTGATATATTAATCATTATCTAACAATCTTAGACTCTCTCTTCTTCCTTTCCCATCGTTCTATCTAGTCATTTTTTTTTTCTCTCTATCTTTATGCATGTTAATAGATTCGTCCAATGCATGAATAAACGATGCGCTACATTAAACATACACTATTATCCTTCTAACATGCACAATGCAATAATGAAAGCAGTGCTACATTTGCATTTGTCTATACATGTGCTATAATGAACATACAAACACTGCGTGCAATGCATAAATAACCGGAGACCATCAATGGAGATTGGTAAATGATAGAGTTCTTAAAGTATGTACATAGTATTTTGTTTGAATTTGGGGGATGAGAATTGAAATAAGACCACGATGATTGTGCATGTAGAAGTTGAGAGATTGTTTGTCAACATTGTCGTAGTCAGCATTGGCGGACGCAGGAAAAATTGTTGGCAAGGGCTTCACTGTCCTACCCGAGATTGATTTTCCATTGACTTAACAATCGATTGTGAAACACCAAGTGCCACCCATGTCAACAAGTGTCGGGGATAAATCCAACAATCACGAAACGGGACGTCGGGTACGACGGGCTCTAGCAACCTGAGACCAAGAACAACGTTAGAGCCCTCCTGAGAGCACCGGTGGGGGTGTCGATGGAAGGGCCTCCGACGCTTAAGTCAGCGAATGACCGAATAAAGCAATGTTAAATAAATTATAATAAATGTAAATAATCGACAAAGAGATGGAATAATGAAGTAGAACGGGTTGATCGTCTTGATCCGACCAACGGTAGAGTTCAGTAGGAAGTCTCCTAGGGATGATGATGGAGTCTCTCCGGGTGATCCGGCTCACCGGGGTGACGATAGAGATGGGAGTCTCTCCGGTTGATCAGGTTCCCCGGGGTGACGACAGAGATGAGAGTGTCTCCAGGTGATCAGGTTCACCGGAGTGACGGCAGAGATGGGCGAGAAAGAGTGAGAGTAGTACGAGGAATCTCTCCGAGTGATCAGGTTCACCGGGGTGACGACAGAGATGAGAGTTTCTCCAAGTGATCAGGTTCACCGGAGCGACGGCAGAGATGGGCGAGAGGGAGGGAGAGTAGTGAGAATGTGTGAGAGCGTGAATGATTCGATAATCCTTTGACCTTGTTGAGTCGTCCTTTTATAGTGAGATGACGACTAGGGTTTTGTTAGGTCGTAAACCTTTGGCCCCGGTCGTTCCGATTTTGTGGAGCCAATATCCTACGATCTTCTCCCTGCTTCTCCCTCAAGTCGCAGCCTTTTCTAGGGTTTGACGTGGATGAGCCTGTTGACCCGGATTGTGGGCCAATTTTCGGTGGGCTCATTTATTGGGCCGAGAATTTTATTTTAAATGGGTTATACGAATTTTACCCATTATAATAATAAAGCTGAGTGATACTGCATTAGGAATTAATAAGCAATTAATTTAATTTTAAGCAATCAGAGACTTTAATTAATTAATGGGTATCAGATAACTTAAATACGAGTATAATATCAAGCCATAGCAAGCCCGACTCAAATTGAAAGTACATGTGTGAGTCAGTACAAATTCTCTAGTGGAATGAATTTGTATTTATAAATTAATTATGTTTTGGGCTGAACATGGATAATTAATTTATTTGAGGCCCATCTTTATTCTTTGCTTTTGATCCCTGGGCTGAACATGGAGAATTAATATCATTAATAAAAAATATGCAATATGCATCTTGAATTAAAGATCCTGATACAAACTTTAATTTGATATTAAAATGAACAAGTTATGACAATCTAAAGTTACGAAACAAATGCTAACAAATTATATATATACACAGAGGTTTTTCTCCCATTTTTTAGTTAATAATAATAATTTTTTATTTATATAGAATTTTGATTAAGAAATATTTCTATTACTTAATTAAGTTGATTCTAAATTTAAAATAAAATATACCACTAAAATAAACTTAATAAATAATGATGTTAGGTAATTTATTTAGATTTTAAAAATAATCGCATCATTGTAAAATCTTAAAGGGCATTGTTTGATAGATTTGTTAAGACGAAACGCAGTCTATTGGTAAGACACGCTTACCCTCCAGCTAAGAGGTCAGGAGTTCGAGTCACCCTAAAATAGTGTGTGAGTGTGTTTTTCTTTCTTTGGGTGTAATAAATTTAAAAAAACAAAATGGTTGTTTGATAGATGATTTTAGGAACCATGATAAAATAAGAGGGATGTTTGGTGCTTTTATTATACACTAGTTGAAGGAATGAAATTACCTTTTTATCCCTAAAATAAATAAAATTAAACTAATTTAAATTGAATAAGGGTTAATAAAATTAAATTAAATAGAACTTAAATAGAGTTTAAAATAAATCAATATAAATAATTTGAATTAAATAAGACTTAAATAGAATTTAAAATAAATTAATATAAATAAGTGAAATTCAGAAGGGTATTTTAGGCAATACATGCCTTCAACTAATTTACTGTTCACTTTTGTTTATATAATACCATGGTGTTGGGAGGTTGAATAAGCTAGAGGTGAACAGTAAACATCAGGCTTTAGAAATTTAACGAGCTTTCGAGATGAGTGAATTAGGATGCCAAACAACTAGTTGAGCCATGATGAAGTAGCTTCAACTAGCCTATCAAACATGCATACAACACATAAGTTATATTTTTTGGGAACCTAAATTTAAATTTTTATTTTATTTTACTATTTATAAAAAAAATTAATAGTTATAATTATCATTAGTGTCTAAATGATTGAGTTTATAAAGTCTACTCCTTGAACCCACGAGATAATATTCTATGATATTTTTGTTATATATCTCAATAGTTTCATGAATTTAATCGATATGCCAATGATTTATATTATGCATTTCATATTTAGATATTTTAATTCATTGCATTTTGTTTTATTTTATTATAATTGTTATCGTACTATCGCAAGATGGCGAATTCTAGTACTGGTTAATAGATAAAAGTGAAACATCTAGGAGACAATTTCGTATACAATCATCCATTTATCTAAAACATAATAACAAAACATTCAGAGTGCGCCATAATTTTTTAAATCTTCTAAATGAGTAGGGATTTAAATAGGAATTCAAATACGGAAAGTAACATAACAATACACAGCTCAAATGAGGATCCAACCCTATGCAATGTGCATATCACCTCTCACTCTCTCAGGATATAAAGTGTCTATACAATACAAGGATAAAAGACGACTGCACTTGTATACAAGTGAAAGTTATTGTGCTCAAACCTAGACACATCAAAAATACTTTCATTCACATGTAAAATGACTAACATACCCCTACTGTTTTTGTAAATTTCAGGACACAGTGTGCCTAGTTTGTGCTGTGATCAAAGAGCTTGAGGAAAAAATAGCAATTCTATATCTTTAGTTACTTTGATGCAGGCTTTATGCATTTCCATTTTCCAGTATTCCTAATATCAAATTAAAGAGAAACGAAGAAAGAACCTATCTATGCAAAGTTTGAGACCCAAGAATTAGCAGTCTCGATTAGAGCTGCCAGGGGGATCTGCTAGGCCCACATTATTCGTCTGTGGGTTTTTATACTCACTGATTTCATCGGTATAACGTATCTTGTCTGCTCGAGCTTTAGCTTCATAAGGAGATTTCTCCTCGGCTGCAGTATAAATATCAATGTAGCCATTTTATGATGAACTAGAAAAATGGGCATTCGTTTAAGAGGTTATTGCGCCTAAATACACGAACTTTTTAAATTAGTCATACCTGTCATTTTGTTCCATCTTTCACCAAGAACTTTACCCACCTCAGTAAAGGGAAGTCCAGGATGACTTTTCTTGAGATTCTGCATGAGAAATAGAATTTGGATGACTATTGAGTAATACATACATATGGGCTTGTTTCGTCGGCAGGAAAATAAAGTTAATTGGGGATGTAATTCCTTGTAGAATGATTCCCCTAATAAATTCCTTATTTAATAGTATACTAGTAACAATAATAGTTTGCATTTCAATAAAATAATAAAAAATATATTAAGTATGCAAGTAAGATAAAAATCTTGAGACTGCTCGAAAAAAGACTACCTAATAGTATATGTTAGGAAATAAAAAACCTGGAATGTTGCACTACTTTCCTTGTATTTATTTTGCCGATTTTGTAAAAACCCAACCAAATACAAAAATTTAAAATTTTGAATCAAATTACTTTCCCAGGACCGAATCCTTGCCAAACAAAAGGAACAGTAATACTTTTTTTTTTTCAAGTAAGGATACAAACCTCTCTATCAGTCTGACAGAAGAACATGAAGGCGCTGATTGCCCTCTTCGGTGCATTCGGATCCTTTTTCTTCTTTGGTTTCTTTTTCTTTGACCCGTCCTCTTCACCGTCTTTAGCTTTCTTCTTACTTGATGATGGCTTGGCAAGAGAAGGTTCTTTTTTGGGCTTCTTTTTTGTTGGTGCCTGAATCATCGGTTTTAGATGGTATTCATGTACCACACTGAACCTAATACGGAAACGGGTAGTGAGAGTAGAACATTTACCTCTTTCTCCTCTCCACTTTTACTGGCATCGGATTCTCCTTCCCCGGAATCATCTGTTGGCGAGCCTTCATCATCTTTGTCAGCAACGAAGTCCTCATCCTGCAACAGTAATCCAGCATGCTTGCTAGTAAGTTCGTACATATATTTTAAGGGTGCGTTTTCTTTGGTTGTGAATTTGTCGTAAGAAAATGAGGGGAAAAAAAGATGGAAAAGTTTGTACCTCCCACTTAATCTATATATCATTCTCTAGGGTCGAAAATAATGTTCAGTACATCAATCCTCTCATGATAATCATACCAACCCCCATGAAATTATAATATTTACGATTGGAAGGAAAATGAATAAAGAGACCTGCCTCTATGAAAGTTTTCCATCGTGACCGAAAAAAATATGTACTCTAGTTTACGAAACATGTGAAAATGAGGGATAAGATAAGATAGAAAAGATTCAAAAATATTTGTTTCCACACTTTCCATGTGTTCTCTGTGACATTAGTGGTCCCCACTTTTTCTATCACATGTTTTCTAGGGTGGAAAAAGGTGTAAATTATTATCAAACCAACCCCTACGATAATATTATCCACAATTGGAGTTAATGAAGGAAAATGAGATGCCCTAGTAAATTTCCCATCCTGCCGACAAAAAATTATTCATCCTAGAGAACATGTAAAAATGTTGTTAAAAAAATGGAAAATGTATATATTCCACGTTTTTCCATCAAAGAGAAGTTTGAAAATCTTTCTAGCTTCAAATATGAAGAGAAGAACGGAAAACAATATCCAACAAGAAACATCACCTCCTCATCGCTGTCGTTTGCTTCATTCTTTATCCGTTCGAGATGTGGGTCAACGGCATCATCGTCGTCATGATGAAGAACAGCAGCAACTCCATCAGTTGCCTGAGCAGTTGGGAAATTCATGAGCTTCAGTCCTTTATTTCTGCAACACATACCAATAGATTCAGATTTTCTCTGGATTTCGTGAAAGTGGGATAAAAAGAGAAAGTACTTACTGGACGAATTCAAAGAGCTTATGATACTCGTTTCTCTGGATGTTTCGGAAAAGGTGCTCTTGCTCCGTCTTAAGTCTAATGAGAAAATCAAAATAATGCATATTTGAACCTCCAGCAGTATGCCTCTCAAATTCCACATATTCGACCTGAATTATGAGCAAACAAACAGCTACAGGTAGATTGATAAAACATAAGATTGAGTATTTGAAGGATAAGAAGGTCAAAAAAATTCAGAATTGATCAATCTGTCAAAGTAAACAGTTGATCTGCTTGGATCGATTTTATCTGTCCATCTTATCACTCAGAGTAAACGCTGACCATATTGTATATCAATAACAATTCAAGGATTTTCCAGAAACGTACCTCCTCGTGGAGAATGAGAGTAGGCGGCTTGGGTAAGAAGAAAAAGCTTTTTTCAAGAGGATAAAGAACTCCGTCTTCGGCTTTAAGGGATGACTTCACGGCATAACCATCCTGGCTACTACGGAATTTCCCGGGTCTTGTGACCTTGGCACCGGACAGACCACGGAGAATTGCGACAAAGATTTCATGTGCAAGCCCCTGATGTTCGAATGGAAGTGTAGTGGCCGATGATGAAAAATGGTATGATGCTTTTCTAGGTTTAGTTATAGTTATCTTCTACTCCCTCCGTCCCATCACAAATGTCGATTATTTTTGTTTTGGGTGTCTCATTACAAATGTCTACATTCCATAAAAGAAAATAATTAAAACTTATCTCTCCTACTTTACCACTTATTTAATTATATTTTCACTTTTCTCTCTCCTGCATTATCATTTTCACTTATCTCTCTTACTTTACCTAACCTAAATACTCCCTACACTTACTTAATCTCCATGCCCCTTAATTTCATAGACATTAGTAATGGGACAGACGGAGTATTTCTTTAATTTATTTGGTTATTTGGGGTCTAAGTTATTTAGGCCTGGAATAAAGTAATAAATCAGAATTTCGTGTCTGCTCCAAGCTATTTACCCAGGGCTCAAATTTCTGTCTTTAAATAGTTATCGAAGAGTTTAGTATTATCGTCTTCATCAGAATTTACTATTGGATTTGGGACCACATCTCGTTGTAAGATCTCGCAAGAGGATTTATCACATCACAATCGATTTCTTCTCTTTCTCAATCACCTTTACTCTATGGTCAGAGCCCAACTTGTACATTGCTATTCCAGCAAGTTTGACCTAGTCGTAGAGTGGTTAGTGCCTAAAGCCAAATGTCTCGGTTTCGAGTCCACCATGATGCGGCCTTTGAATTTCTTTGTTAATTGACAAGAAAAAGGATGAAAGCCGTGTGATTACCTTATGCGCTAGCTCCAGTTTGTCCTTGTATTTGGCATTATAAAGGTCTTCACTCATCGACAGAGATGCATCCATCACAGCATCCGTCTCAAACTGTGCTGACACATAAAAAGCAAAATAAAGGAAACTCCTTGATGCAATTACCACTGCATCTTCATATTTTTTTCTAGTGGTAATATCAAGAAATATGATTCAGTCACTACCTGCATCACAATATGTGGATACAAAGTTTGCCCCTTTCGAATTGGTGGGTCAAGAGTAACGACCACAAAGGTATGCGGCTGGTTAGACTGCAATTAAATATCACAAAAGATTAACCATCATGCAGTAATTCAACTTGATCACATATTTGACTTGAATGATCTGGCTTGTGATAGATAACTTGGTTCATGATCCAGTCATTCAATTTTACCATCCCAATTTGGTTATTTAATCATCTTTGAATCTATAATGCAAATTCACAAAACCTCCCTCAGCAAAATTACTTTTGGTCGTTTTTTCTACTCTACAAGAGCAATTTTGGTTTCATATAATATTTTAGTCAAAATCCTTTAATTTATCCTATGCCACGATCAATCAATACAAATACAAAATCAAATAATCCAAATAATTAAATCCTACACTATCTCATTTTTCTTATCTATCTCATGAATTCTCCACGTAATTATATTTCATAAGGAAAACTAAGAAGTATATACGAAGCATCCACAAAATGTGTGCGTCCTAAAACCAGCTTATGAATTTATGCGTTTTTGCTACGCTGCAAGGGTAATTCTGGTACTATGCAATATTTTAATCGAAATCCTTTAATTTATCCTGAGCCACAACCAATCAATCCAAACACAAGATTAAATAATCCAAATGATCAAATCCTACATTATCTCATCTATCTCTTAGACTCTCCACTTATAATATTTCATAAGGACAACTAATTAAGAAGTATTTAGAAAGCATTGCATCATAAATTAAATTGGAACTTTAACAAAAGGAGCAAAGTGCGGAACCTTAGGCAGCCAAAAAACACGAACGACGCTGCTATATTGAATTTTGAAGTCATTGGCTTGTCCTTGCAGACGCAAAAAGGAGAGATGAAGCTCAATATTGTAACGCCCACTAATATAGAAGAAGACCAATGTCAGAAGAAGACTAATGTAGAAGAAGACCAAAGCCATGACAAGTTTAACTGCAAACTACCCCCTCCGTTTTGCTTGACTTGGCTCATTCTTTCAGGAACAGTTATTTAGGAAGTTGTGTTTTTTAGGCCTTTTTCAAGGCAAAACTAATTCCTTTTTGGAAACGAGCCAAGTCAAATGGGACGGAGGGATTGATTGATTGTTTCAAAACCTACCGGGGAGTGAGTATAGCTATTCCATCAAAAGTAATAACAGCTTCTTCACCTCCTGCTCCAACATCTGCCATCGAAACAATCTTGTCCCGGAAAACCTGGGGGCATTTACTTTTCATGATAAAACAGATTGATAAAATATAGAACTGAGTAAAGATATAGATGATCAAGTTTAAAGTTGATCAATATCCATCAGCATAATCAATGTAAATGGTCATTATCTTGGATTATTTTCAGAATAATCAATTTTTTCCCAAACTTTCAGCATTTTCTAGAAAGTGTCTCCAACTTATGTTTTCTAAAACTCGACCCCCATCTTTCAGTATTTTTCACAAAATGTCAAGCGTCACAAACTAGGCGACATATAATGATTCACCTAGCCATATTCTTGGGGTGAAAGAAAAAAATCCATCTAAAATAAATCTATGATCTACCTAAGAATCTGGTTAGATGACTAATTATCCCATGGCAAGTTGTATTTTGTGACGAGAGAAGAATGTGACTTTCCAAGATGACTATAGAAAAGTTGAACTACGATCACATAAATCCAGATGAAGTTCCAGTTGAAAGCATTACCTGAGCAGGAGGGCAGCTTTCATCACCAACAAAATGAGTGTTCGAATTCGGGATGTGAAAACTTATTTCCATTAAAGAATCTTTCTGCAAGAATTCAGTTGATAAGTTTCCTAAATTTCCTCCTCACATGATTTTGCCACTTAAATCTTTGTTGGCAATCAAGTAGTGTATAGATTGATCACCTCATTTGCCCCAGTAGTATCATCTACATGGAAGTCCAACATGACATCATTTTTCCCTTGAAGCTGTGTCTGTGCAACATCTGCTAGGGAAACCTCAAATGCTTGTTTAGCACCCACTACAAAGGTAAGCATATTCCCTGAGGAACAGAAAAAAAATTAATAGGCTATAATATATAACTCTATAAGCACACCTCAGAAACATGAGCACATAAACTTAGTACCAGAATCCAAGCATATTACATCGAATCACTATAACAGAATTGTCTGGTAATGACATGGTTTAAATGAGATCTGAGAGAATTGTCACAAAATCTGTTACATCCTTAGGTGTAAGTGTAACAAAATTTCGTTACATCCACACATGCATCTATACACTTTGTGTATATTTTGTTACTAATAAAAAATAATACACATGTCACTAAATTTTGTGATATACTTTTATTTTTGATGTATAGGAGCATTTTATTGTAGTGAATGGTAACCTCTGATTACTTATTAACTGATTAGAAAGGGAGAGGATGGAACTTACCGTTTAAATCAACTTCCCCCCAGTTTTTTCCACTAACAGAAAGCTGCTTCTCCGCTGGTGTTTTCCCGTAGTTGGATTGGAAAAATGTAGTGAGACCGGTAGCATCCTGACACAGGACATCAATAAGAAATATACAATCAAGATTATTTCTGTGTAAAAAGAAAATCAATCCAAAGAAACTGATGTACAAAGGAGAATATTGTTCTTAATCTTATGAACACTTCAAACAACTTCTGTCCCAATGATGGAATAGGATGACTATTTCCATCACTCGAAGAATGAATAACTATGCTTAATCTAATAGGAATGTAAATTTCACAGAAAACTTCATACCAAGCAAAATAATTGAATGGAGGTAGGAATCACCATTCCATTCCATCATACCAAGCATTGTCTAAGTAGTTACTTAAATACACGAGGACAACAACTCAGGTTGATGCATAATTCAAGTTGGGGATATTTATAAGTTGAACTTTCACTATTTTCTACCTTTTCCATTTGAGAAAGTCTAGAGTTAAAGTCCAAACTGTATCATAACCAAAAGCAGAAAGCATATTAAAGCTATGTTTGGCATGATGGAATGGAGGTGAGAATCGAATGGTGATTCCTGTCTCCATTCCATTCATTTGCTTAGTATGCTCGTTTCATAGGAATTATCATTCCTACTAAGTTAGGCAATAGTCATTGCTTCCTCAACTCATGGGAATAATCATTCAATTGTCAAATCATACCAAATGCCACCCATGTATAGCAATCAATCAGATGAAAGAATGTATCAAATATATGAATATCCGACAAAGAGAGATGAGGACAAGCTACTTGGTCCCGGAAACCGGTGAACTTATAATAAAGGCCATCTTTAGTCCGAACTTCAAGCTGATTTGTCTGAGGAATCTTCATCCAGGTGAGGCCTAGCAAATCAGTTTTATCAACTTCGACAGTCTTGCCGCCGCCTTGCTTTTTCCATACTATTCCTCCTGAATGTACTTTAAGCTGCCCTGGATTCTGCAATTTGTAACGCAAAATTAAAACTCTATTTTGAACAAAAATCACAAAAGGAATAACTTTTCAAAAGCGCAAAGAAAATAAGCGCAAATTTGATAGATAAGTCTTCAATCTCCCATACCTTTAGGGGGGCGTTTACTTTGAGTAGAAAGATAGATTGTTAAAAATGCAGGATTGAGCATTTGAAAAATAAGATTGTCAAACAAGTTTAAATTAAGTAATCCATCATCAATTCATCAAAGTAAATGGTAGATTAACTTGGATTATTTTTTTATACTCATCCTTTCGCTCAAAGTAAACGCCCCCTTGGGGGCTTTTTCATGTGGATCGTTTAGCTCTTGTATTCATGGATAAACTGGAAAGACAAAAGACCTCTTCTTTCGTTACGAACTTTATTATTTAAGAAGGAAAGAGGGTCGTGAATGGAATAAGAGGAGGCCAATGGAGTATAAGAAAATAAGAGTTGCAATTCAACAAACAATAAAAAAAATGTAGGTTTTGTCCGTGTGTGCTGACCTAGTGCTAGAGTGAGCCAATTGTCAAATCTTCGAGTCCAATGTTACGCGACCTCTAAATTTTAATGTAAATTTGAGAAGAAAAGAATAAAAAACTACAGGTTTTGGTACAACGGCGACGTCTGATTCTACCAAAAAGCCTAGAAAATTCAATTGATCCACGAAAATAATACAGATCACTCGAATATTTATAATTGCAAATTTGTAAGGAAATCCAAACTCAAGAGATGGAATCATGACGAAATTTAACAATCAACACTCACACACAAAGATTATTAAGCTTAATTTTCAATAATATCCGATTCAAAAGCATCGATAAGCAATGCTTGAGAAAAATGTGAGAATTAATGTGGGGAAGAATGACATACAGTTCCAGCGCGGCCACTGAGAGCGATGCTGTTGAACAGAAGCTCCGCCATTGACGAAATTGAACCTCGAATTTAGTTGCAAATCGATCATATCATTTGGTTTGGAATTTACCGATGTGTCCCACAATTGGCGCGAAAAAAAGATGGTTTTGTTGCCAAAAAGCCCAAAACAAAACGGCCGAAACGCAAAAATAAAAGCCCAAAACGCAGCCAATATTTTGTGAAACGTATTTTGCTTAGTAATTTTAGTTTGACAAATATTTGCGTTAGGTCGGCCTAACGTTAGACCAATCGTTTGTCACTCCTATTCTAAGTCATGAGTCGAGCGAGAGGGAGCCGAAGGCGAACCCGGAGCGAGCCATAAAAGCATAATTGTTGCCGGTCTCATTATCTATATATTAATTATCGAAGCCGAAGGCGGAGCCGTTTGTTGTTTGC
>JAYJMF010320876.1:0-13063 GCA_036873715.1 Salvia sclarea
CATCGATGTCCGAACCCTACCCTTGATCCTTTCCTTGATGAAGTGCCTCTCTTCCCCTCGCTTATTCTAGAATTTGTTTTCATCCTTCCTTGCACCAGAAGACCTGGAAGAGAGAGACTTGACCAGTTGACCACGCTTGCATTCTAGTTAGTTACTCGACCTTCAGTTCAGTATCGCTTGCCTTGCACTTGAGCGCCTTAGACCTTATGCTCGCCCCCTTTAGCATCTATTCCCTCCCCAAGCTTCCTCCTCGTCACTGGCCCTAACCCCTTCCCAAGTAAAAAAAGAACTTATTAAACTCCTCTCCTCATTTGGTAAGAAGAGGCGCGCATCCCCTAAATTCGTGGGGGATAAAGTGGAGGAACTTGACCTGGAGAGAGCTTCGCCAGAAAAGCTGGCGAAGATTCTAAAGGTCATAAAAACCCTCTCCCGGGATAAAAACCTAAATAGCGGTCAAAATAAAATGCCGCAGCCCGATTGACAATGATCATTGAGAAGTGGGAAAAAGCGAGTAGGAGGGGCTAGAGCTACTCGAGAAAGTACGATATCCATCCTTTCCACCTCTCCTTTGTTCTCAGTTACTCATCAAATGGGACGACTGAGTGCGTTTCAGGTTGGTTTGAGGACCGTTGGTCAAAGAAAAGGGAAGGTCCTGATTCCGGGACGGAGCCGTATGACGCGAGAGTGTCACGTACGGTTTCTTTGAGAAGGGTGTGATACCACCACCTATCAGGCCCGACGAGCGGTCCACGGAGCTGCATCCCTACTCACCTGGTCCATGCACATCGCTCTCTCCAGGAGGTTGGCCGCCTATCCTAGATCTTCCCATTTCCAAGAAGATCCCCGGCTCGATCTGGTTTAGTATCAAGGTGATTCTCTTTCTGTTCCTATATATATGGGTCCGTGCAGCATTTCCACGATATCGTTATGATCAATTAATGGGACTTGGCCGGAAAGTGTTCTTGCCTCTATCATTAGCTCGGGTAGTCGTCGTTTCTGGTGTTTTAGTCACCTTTCAATGGCTCCCTTAATTATGTGCGAGGAAATTACCTCTTGAGTAATGGGAAGCGGGCTACTCCCCGAAAATGCCCCGCCCGTAGGTTCCTTTGTCGTTGGGGATCCAAATCTGACTTGCTCGTTCCTAGGAACTCAGTAACGTGGCCAGTAAGTCAGCAGGCATTGAGGCAGGCAGGCATATAATATATTATATTATTAACTGCTTTAAGTCGGTAAGGCAAGGAAGGCAGGTTTCAGAGCTCGATAAAGCGGACGAAGACTTCCAACGCATATAGGTAACTAACCGCCTGTTATCTCGGAAAGTAGAATCGCAGGCCAACGGGCGGCAACGGTAAGTATGGCAAGCTAACTGCTGGGAGAACGGTTAGTGTACCAACAACTGAGGAAGGCGATCCAGGCATTTTGAAATCGTGATCCAAAGAGAGTCCTAGTCGCCATAGTCAGAGATTTATTCTCTTATGAAATTTCTAGTTTGATCGTCTCCCCAATATGAGATAGGTTGCAGCTATAGTCAGAACTCAAACTAAGCCTTTTATTCTTATTCTATTCTGTTTTGAAATTGCTTTATTTTAAAAGGAAGTCTCTTTGTCACACAATACGAAATGATTCTATCCGCCTGACGCCTGAATAGGCTTCGTTCCAGAAAGTAAGATAAACTCCTTTATTTGAGTTCTTATTAGGTTAGACAAGAAGGCGAGAATAGCCTGATCCGAATTTTCTATTCGTTTTATAGGAACACAATAGTGAGAGGGCAAAATAGATTGAAATGGAATCTGTATATTTACTTTGAGTGGACCTTCCTATCATGAGTTGTAGTAGCACCGAAGCTCATGCTGTCATCAAGTTGAGGATTCCTTACAACGGGACAGAGACTAGAGAGTCAAGACTGGTCTCTTACTGCCCCTTCTTGTTGAATAGTCCTTCATGTTGAAACTGTGCGGCAGACTCTCTCTATAAGAGCAAGACTCGTGCTGAGAAAGACCATGCAAGATCAGTAGGTAAGTAAACATTCGTCCAAGTCCTTCTTCTATTCGTTCTTTTTTTGAGCATCCACAGCTAAGGCTTTCGTTAAATCCCTTCTTTTGTTCATTAAGCACTCTATTTATTAGGAACTGTAACGCCTTATTTATTCTCTTTAAGCAGTGAGTCAGAGTCAGCAGTAACTCCATTTGTTAAATTATGTTATGCTTCATGCTTGTTTTGTTAGAACTTTTAAAGCAGGGATTTTAGGCTTGCTCAACCGAGCAAGGAAGGATCATATTCTTAACACATGCTAATCGAAGCCTAGATAATAAACTTTGAAATGGAATCCCTAAAATCTGCAAGGAAAGCGGCTACGCGACTTGATCCAAGCAAGCACTCCACTCTCGTAATGAAGTCTCCTGTACCCATTATGCTCTCTTCTTCATTGATAAGAAGTACGTTTAAGGTTACGAAGTAACTTAGCTGTCTACAAAGGGAAAGGCGTCGGTACGGAGTCACGTCAGCTGTGGATATAGACTAGGCTATAAGGAACGGAGTCTTAAACTATGGACCGAGACTACACTGACGCCCGATAGCGGAAACCATTAATACGGGGCACTGCATGGCTTAAAAGGCTCTATTTTAACAATAAATGGTTGTCGTCCCCCCGCTTCCAGAAGTTTTGGATGGCTAATCAGTTGTGGTTCCTTATTCTTAATTTAACTCTCACGGAATGAGGGGGGCCATTGCTGCGTTGGAGGCCCTTTTTACCCTTTTATCTTTCTTTTTTGAATCTGTAATGGTTTAAAGAACCTGCTTTTCTTCAACCCCCAGAAAAGAAAAAAAGGGAGAGGTACGTTCGTTGCAACGAATGAAACTTCGTCAACAGCAACTTTCACTTGTTAGGAGTAGGGGCTGAAAAGAGCTCTTTGTATAGGTTGGGTTTTCTGGGCTTTGATGCTTACCTTATTATTATGAAAAGGGGAAGGTTTGATAAAGGAGCTTTTCAGCCCTTTTGCTGGATTGTTGGTCCGCAGCCCCGCCCTATAGAATGAATAAGGAGAGGTTTATCGATGACCGAGCCACTCTTATACTACTCCTTCTCTCACCCCCTTGTCACTTACACTTAAAGGGCGAAGTCGCGGAAGCGAGTCTAAAGGCCAAAGAGTCATCTTTGAAGCCACGAATTAGTCCTTACTCATAGTAGAGTGTAAGGCAGGTTTGGGTATAGCAGGACTTGAACCTGCGACCATTAGGTTAAAAGCCCAATGCTCTACCAACTGAGCTATACACCCCCAAAATATATAGTAAAAAATAAGGATTGGTGCGGAAAAAAAAGGGGGCAGCCGCGGTCGAACTCTAATTCTGGAAAAAAGTCGGGGCCCCTTTTCCAAGTCTACCAGATAGAAGATGATAGAGGGCCATATCGTTGCGTTGGACAAGACGGCGCCGTCTCACTTCGAGTTCCTTCCTTCGTAGTAAAATCAGATGATACGCTTCGGCGATGTTACCTACCAAATTTAAGGCCTGCTAGGTGATCGAAATTGCTCAGGTCAGTGAGGACTCACTCACTCACCCACCTACTCCTTATCTATCTAATAGTTTCTTCTATGCTACTGAATTCAAAAGGCGACCTGCCGCGCCGGGCTATAAGATACAGCTGTAGTACTACTTTACTGGTAATAAAAAGCTTACGTAAAAACGGGAAGACTCTTGTATGTACGGTAACCCTCTCTTCCGCTACTGGTGGACTGTTGCACAGAAAGGTCGACAGAAGCAACGTTTCTTAGCGCGCTTTTCAAGCGCTTAGCTTCTGCTAGCGGCGGGCGGCAAGGCCATAAAGTCAGTTCAGTTGGAAGCCTAAGCCAAGAAAAGTTACGGGCCCCTTAGAGATAGGGGTAGGGGAGCGGCTTTCTTGTGGTAGTAATTGCGAACATCTCTCCTTTTCTCTTAGCGTGCACAGTTTGCTTGCATGCCGCTTTAGGCACATCTCTCTTTCTTAGTTTCACGCTGGCCTAATGATGAAAGTAAGTCTTTTAGTAAGCGTATATAAACAGCTGTTTAGTGTATAAGCAATTCTTTAGTGGCCGCACCGAAAGGTACATACGGTGGAGGTTAGTTGAAGATGATGTTACGCGGCATTCAGAACCAGCCTTGAAGTGAATTAATTAGAAAGAACGAAGAAGTAAGGAAATGAGACGACTCTTTCTTGAACTATATCATAAACAGATCTTCCCCTCCACACCAATCACGAGTTTTTCTCCATTCCTCTCGTATATCGTCGTAACGCCCTTAATGCTAGGTTTTGAAAAAGACTTTTCATGTCATTCCCATTTAGGTTCGATTCGGATCCCTCCGTTGTTTCCTTTTCCTCCCGCACCTTTTTCTCGAAATGAGAAAGAAGATGGTACACTCGAATTGTATTATTTAAGTGCTTATTGCTTGCCAAAGATCCTACTTCTACAATTGGTAGGTCACCGGGTTATTCAAATAAGTTGTGTTTTCTGTGGTTTTCCCATGTTACAACTTCCGTACCAATTCAGTCGATCCGGAATGGATCGGTTAAACATTCTATTAGGGAGCCCGGTCTTGACTCTTCTGTGTGGTATTCATTCTCGTTCGGCTCTTGGAATCACATCCAGCAGTGGTTGGAACAGCTCGCAAAATCCAACCACTTCACCTACTTCATTGCCCCCAACCCTTTCTCGTACCTCTATTGAAACAGAATGGTTTCATGTTCTTTCATCGATTGGTTATTCCTCTCCGTTCGTATCTCTTTTTCCAATTTTGGTCTCGATTAGTTTACAAGATTGAATGGCCAATTCTCCTCCGGACCCTCGATTCGATTGTTTTCCAAGAATGCTGGGCCGGGTATGTAAGCCATGTATCTGGGAGGAACTAAAAAGAAGAGCTTTCGGCTTTTTGCACCGTCTTGCAGCTATTTAAATAATAATTTTTTATAATAATTTTATAAAAAAAAATTATTATTATGAAAAAATAAGAATTATTTTTTTTTATTTATAAGAAAGATTATATATATGTCCAATCTCTAGTGGTTGGTTCCACAGCATGCTCCTCGCTGCCCTATGGAGTAATAAGGGGGGGCAAGACTCTCTTTCTCAAAGGCTCTGTTCATGCTAACAGAAGAGCGGATCCAATACCAAAAAAACGACTTCCTTCTCAGGAAGTGCAGAAAGTACTTGAGGAATTTTGGGATATCATGCCCCTTTTCTATCATTGGAAGACCTTTATCGCCCTTGGCGTCACTCTATTGTTCATAAATGGCTCGTCTCGCCGTGGCCTTCTCTGCGGGTTCGGTCAATGTGAGGAGGAACCCCCAAAAAAGGCAACGAGACCGTAGGAAGAGAGCAGTTGCTGGGGGAGGTAATAGATACGTGTTCTTTGGCGCCTTTGCTTTCCAGCTTATTAATGATGTTAAAGCTATTAGCGTGGAATGTGAGAGTGAGTCCCTTGTTAATGACTTAAAAAGAATTCATGCCTTTGATGTTTTGGTTCTTTCTGAACCTAGAATTAGTGTATCCAAAGCTTTGGACGTTGTCAAGACTTTGGGCTTTTCTGGTAGCTTCATAGTTGATGCAGTGGGTTTTTCTGGGGGTTTTTGGATTCCCTGGAACCCAGATGTGGTTGATTTATGCATTGTTGATCACACCAATCAATCGATTTCTGCTTTGGTCTCAAGCACCTCCCATAGGAAGTCGATCGTTACTGCCATCTGTGCAAGTCCTGCTTATTATGCTGTGAGGGAAGATCTTTGGCATCACCTTGATGATTTTCATGCTCATTGTGAGTATCCTTGGATGTTGGCAGGTTATGAAATAAATTAGGTAGTGTCTGATAGTGATAAAACGGGAGGCAGAGCTGTTCTTGGTGGAGACTCCGTAAGGGGTGAAAATGCCAGGAGAGCGTCTCTAAAAGGGTATCCCTCTGGAATTTCAATTGGAGAAAGGGGGCTTTGGGGCATTCTCTCCACCAACAGGAACCCTATCATCAACCAATAGGCGCAAGAAAAGCCGAGGAGCGAAGCAGCAACTGGAAAGCGGATTCCTATTATTATGGAATAACTTTTGATTCCTATCCTGGATTTGGAATCATCGTAAGGAGACGGATGGGGGCTATGTTGGGACGAGATTGAACGTATCAATATACATTTCCTTTCCGTCAACTAAAGTATGTTCCTTTCCCCCGTAAAAATGAAATGGCAATAACGGCAAGACCCCTTAAAGGCAATAACTCGTTTCGTCGATCAATAAATTCAACAAACACTGGGGTGCAGCGCAGGGCTTCCACTCAAAGAGGAAGCCCCAGCGGAACGGTCAACTAAGAGTGAACAATTAGAATTGACTAAAGAAGATAGAGGTAGCTTGCTTACTTAGTGCTTGCGCTAAGGATCGAAGAGCTTAGTGTGAAACGCTAAGGAAGAAAGAAATTTTGTATCACTTCTTTTCTATACTGATTGAAATTTCGTTGCTGTGTCAGAAGAGAAGAAGGATAGCTATACTGATTCGGTATACTCTAAAGACACCCTCGGTACCACTATTGAAGATCCCACTTAAATTCAATCTCAGTGAATTTCCATTTACTGATCCTATCTTTCGCAGAATCGACCCCCCGCTTTTTCTGTACATGAATATGTGGAGCTCAGCATGTCTGGAAGCACGGGAGAACGTTCTTTTGCTGATATTATTACCTGTATTCGATACGGGGTCATTCATAACAAACCTATACCTTCCCTATTTACTTTACTCGACGAATTAAGGGGTTTGGTTATTCGTCAGCACGGGTTTAGCTTCCTCTTCCTCTTGGATTGCGTCAACCGCTCAAGTGAAGCCAAAAGGGGAGGATTTCCGAAAGGCTCCGATCCAGTGAAAATCCGTTTAAGCTAAAAGCACCGGTTTTCTCCCGGCCAGTCAACAGCCAGTCCACAAGAGAACCCCGAAACGGGAGAAAACCCCCCTTCTACCTTTCTTTCTTTTAGAACCTTTCTCGCCTGCCGTTAAATGAAAGTTTATTTGAGTTCCCAATGGCTGGTGAAAGTTAAATAGGAGACCTCAAGCTGCCATACTTAACTAGAACCGAAGGAAGATCTCTCACACCGGCAATGGAAACTAGATGTCAACGAGCGGCACATAATTGAAATTGGACAACCTCACCCCCCAGTGAATGTAGTCGGATGGACAGATCGACTGTCGCATGATCGAGTGTGAGCGCATGATCGACTGTTAAGGTAGGACCTTCAACAAAGAGAGTTGATCAACAAATTCAGACTATTTTCTGTCAATTCGGCTGTCCTCTCATTTCTATTATAAAATCAAATGTCTTGAATCATTCGATATAAGGGCTTCACTTCGAAGAGGCATAGGAGCAATATCCCGAAACTGAAGATGGGACTGAAAGCTGCCATACGAGATTAGAGAATAGAAAGTAAGGAACTGTCTGAAAGTTTGTACCTTCAAAGCCAACTTCGTCTCTGAACTCAAGCCTTCCCTTTGACCCGTGTATCCTATCTGTAACCGAACCCGCGGGAAAGCCTACTGAAGAAGGAAAAGCAACCATATCTCCTTGGCAAACAAGACGGAACCGAAGCTATGTGCATAGTCTTACCCCTGCCCAATCTACTCAAAGGATTAGAGATCATGAACGAGAAAATATCAATGAAAGCCCGGAACTTACCCACGGGCTGACCTACGATCACCTATTCTTTTTTGAGTTTTTTCATGCAATGGGACTTTCGAGCAGAGACCATTGACTGGAGCAGATGAGAAAGCAGAAGAATCCAAGCCGATTTACACCAGGGGGTAAGGGGCAGGAAGGAGGCTGGAACCCTCTTCCATTTCTCGCTCATCCGCTCGCAGCTAAAAAGCTATCCTTTGCTTTGATCCATTACCGGTTCCGCAGGCTCAAGCTTACTTCA
This sequence comes from Salvia sclarea, assembly GCA_036873715.1. NCBI lineage: Eukaryota > Viridiplantae > Streptophyta > Magnoliopsida > Lamiales > Lamiaceae > Salvia > Salvia sclarea. The sequence continues at coordinate 7,913 of JAYJMF010320876.1, forward strand.
TTTTCCATCTCTCTATTTTTCTTTCTATTCTCTCGCCCAGCTAACCAGCAAGCTCTAACCCGCCCATCTATCTTTTGATTAACCATCCTCTCCTCTACTTATTCTCCCTTAATCTTCTTCCGAACTCTCTTTCTCTTTCCAGAGATGGAGGATCTGAGAAACCAATGAGGGAACGGGAGGAAGAACAACACGGGTTTCACTGACTCACGCCCCCGATGAATGAAGGGAGTCATATTCCTTTCTATCTGGTACTTATATGCATAGCTTTCTCAGTAACTGCCCGGCAATCCGTATTTAGGGATTGGATGGAAGTGGCATCTCCCTTTCGACCGCGGTGGGGGGTTGTGATTGGCTGGAACTTGAACAGAGCTTGGGCCATGAGGACCATATGGAGGGCGTGGGCCAAGAAAACCCTGTGGGCCACGAGGAGCATGAGGCCCATAAGGCACATTAGGCACATGCAGCTGAACATGTTGGTTATGAGGCCTCTGTGCCCCATGAAGCACATTACCCTGAATTGGTGACTCACTGCTTGGTGGAGGAGCATCATCACATTGTTCACCTTCATCCTCATCAGCATTGGCATTCACTTTTTTCCCCTTGTTTTTCTTCTTATTACCCCCGTTGCCACCACCACCGCCAGCTTTAGCCGGTGCACCGCCACCTTCATTGGGTTTGACCATATTACCACCGTCCACCTTCTTACTAGTGCTACCACCTTCGTTATTGTTCTTCTTAGCAGAGTCCTGAACTTGAACAACTTCAACTTTAACCGTCTCTTTCTCATTATCACCACCAGCAGCACCGCCACCGTGGTTGCTTTCCTCGGAGCTTTCAGCCTCGCTTTGCTGCTTCTCTTTGCCTTTGTTTTTCTTTTTGTCTTTTGAATTGTTATTGTTATTAGCTTTCTGATCAGGCCACAGCTCTGCATGCTTCCCTGTCTTGGTTAATTTCTTGATCAAAATCTCTGGCTCCACATTCCCATGTACTGTCACTTTTTGCAGCCTTCACAGTGGATAGAGACCTTCAAAACCTATGTCTGTAAAACAGAGAAGAAGATGTTATAAACATGTGAAAGTTGTAATCTTTTGTGATTGGTGTTCATAAAAACCATGTTTTAAAGTTTTAATTACCTTGTATTTGAGAAGAGGTTCAGAACTCTCTTCAATTTCTTTTGGTTCTGGTTTGGCTTCAGGCTTAGCCTCAGTTGTTGCCATTGACAGAAGTAGAGAGCGAGCCTTGTTTTTTGAGAGAAAAAGGAAAAGGAGAGAGTTGGCAAATGATTGTCAACCACTGCTCTTCCTCATCCCTAATTGGAAATTCCTTCACGAAGTGCTTGGTGTCCAATATTGCTTAAGTAGCCAACTCCACCAACTCTGATTCTGGGTATCCTAGCAGCACATGCTCATACAGATAAAGCGCATCATTGCTAACATCAACTCCAGGAACTAGAGCTGCTGATGAAAGGGACTGAGGAACTATCTCTTTCTCAGGTTCAGAGACCTTAACCCCATCTGCAAGATCATGAACCGTGTACTCCAAAATCCGAGTGGTTGGGTTCACTGCGCGGCAGACAATGTGATTCCCAACAATCACATTGTTCAGTGATTTCAACACATAATCCAACAGACCTGTATCTCCAATATGTAACCGAGCTGCATCTCGCACATCTTGCCGGGTCATCCCACCATGACTGAAGTCTCTCTCTTTCTTTTCTTGCAATGCGTTCACAATCACTTCCGCTGCAAACTCTAGTCTTCTTTTAGGCCATCTGCTATCCATGTGAGTAATAACAGTAGTGAACTTCCTATAACTCACAGACTTTTCCTTCATCGGGTGCTTGATCTGGAGGGCTGCTCTGGTTGCAGGTTTTGCAGTGGATGATGAAAATGCAGCAGTAGCCATCAATGATTTCTTCTGTGCAGGAATACTAGACTTGACAGTCAGCATAAACCTAAGAAGATCCTTGATTGTGATCAACTGTGTTTCACTCAAATTTCTGTAATGACGAACTATTTGCTTCAGTTCTTCACACTGGTCCGTATCACTAAAATCCTGGATGATCCTTTCAAGTTGTAATGAGCTAAGAATCTCAAGTGCTCTTTCATAATTGTGTTAAAGCTTCCTTGGCAGAACCTCCCCATCTACCAAACCAAGGGTGTCCGTAAGCAACGCCATGGAGAAGACGAAGGTCCATAGACCGCTTCTTTGATAGATTCTCAACAGTGATTTTCCTGCAAAAGAGAAGAATGCATCAAAACCAGTTCATTGGTTTTTCATAATACAATTGTGAAATCAAGAAATCTATATTTTTCCTAGTACCTGGTTCGAAGATTTGTGCAAATTCTGTCCCAAAGATCCATAATCTGTCTCCCATAGAGATACTTAGAACCCCCTTAAAGTCCATTGATGCAGACCAAGTGAGCAAACCCATTACAGTGAATCAACCCGTGTAACAGATGGGTCGGAAGATCAAAGATACTGTCATTCAGAGGCTTATGCCACTCATCATCCATTGGTATTATCATATGGTACTTTCGCTTCGACAAAAAATGATTACTCCAACCTAAACAAAAATAACATATCATATCCCAATCAGAGGAGAAGCTGAGTAGCTGAAGATGCCAGAATGGAGAAGCTGGAATGACTGCTTAAGCAAGAAATTTCTTGCTTAAGCAAGCCAACTAATTGAGCTCAATTGGAGTTGCATTAGTCGTAATTATCCATAGGGTCTGGCATTGGTTTTATATGAACAGGAAATTGAGCTCATTCAACATGGATAGAATGAAAGAATTAGGAATCATTTCTAGGGTTGAAAATTTTCTGACATTACACAATAACAAAGAAGAAATTAAAGGCGGATTCCGGAACCTCATACAAAAAATTACAGAAACCCAATTGAGAAGTTCGAGTTCTGACCTGTGCATCGGCAGTGATCACAGAAGGGTCGATCAGAGGACTTGACATCTTCTTCAATGGTGTAAAGAGGGACGACGAGGCTTGTGTTGTCGTGGACAAGAAGAGTGCACCAAATGGGCATGCCCCGGACACTGTAGTCTTCAAGCTCAGCACATTCTTGAAGAAACACCCGAATGTTATCACGAAATGGACCATGAGGACGACTGATCGAGCTACCCGAATCGCAGAACGAATTAAACCCTAAAATCTTTTGCCTTCGCTTCCTCTTTTTGCAAGCTTCAAGGATTGGGATTGACATGCTTTTCTCTCTCTCTCTCCTCCAAGACTTGGATTTCTTGAAGTTTGTTGCAGAGGCGGTTGTCTGTTATAGGCTCTGCCTTTGAGTACAATTTCCCGCTCGAATTGGTGTACGACAATGACCCTGATGGGAGAGATAATTACTAGCTTACCATATAGTGAGGAAGATTTTGTGTATGGGCATTTTAGACATTTGTCAATTGGTTCTTTTTCCTTGGGCAGTTGGACTTATCGTCATTTGGTTGACAATGACATTCTGTTTCTCTCAGTCTCATATGCCAACTTGAGTATAAACTGTCGTTAAAGGCTAGCTAGATTACACAATCCAGTTCTAGGTCGGACTAACCATGTTAGCCGTCCGCCCACCACCACCACCGCCGGCTTCTTATTAAAAAAGTAGAGTAGAAAAAATCATAAGAGAAGCAAGGTCCACAGAAGGTTGGGAAGTAGTACGCCCGGTTCACCAGGTTCTACCACTGCGAGGCCCAATCATACTCAAAAGAAGAGTTTGATCCTGGCTCAGAAGGAACGCTAGCTATATGCTTAACACATGCAAGTCAAACGTTGTTTTCGGGGAGCTGGGCAGAAGGAAAGTGGTTTAGATAGCTGTTTTGGCAGAGCAGAGGACTGAAAATCCTTGTCAGTGGTTCGAATCCACTTCTAAACGGGCGAAGAAAACATACTTTAGGAAAGTGGTTCAGGTAGCTCAGCTGGTGACCGGTAGTATACTTTGATCGTGGGCTATAGCTATCCCTTAAACTACCACGTTAGCCACCTCCGGACCGTTTTTAAGGTATTAAGGAAGAATCGCCTCTATGTAAAGAAAGAGAAATGCTCCTTTGGACAGACGGAGATCCTATTCCTAGGGTATTGGATGGGCATCAGAGCCCTCGAGGAGTGGCAAGCACCTACCAAGGTGAGTGAGCGAAGATCTTTTTTAGGGCTCGTGAACTATTACCGAAGATTCATCGTAAGTTAGGGCTGCTCAACTCAAAAATCTCCTAAAGAAGGACGTACGGACCGATCATGGCACTGCACTGATCGGAAGAGTGTCAAAGAGCTTTTGAGGACCTAAAGCGGGCATTGATTGATGACCCCGTATTGCAGTTGCCCGATCACACTAAGCCATTTGAAGTACACACGGATGCGTCAGACTATGCCACAGGCGGTGTGCTAGTATAATAAGGTAACCCAGTAGCATATGAGAGCCGAAAGCTCAATGAGACCGAAAGGCGTGGTCCAAGAGAAGGAGATGACAGCAATAGTGCACTACTTGAGAACGTGGAGGCGGGTCACGATTTGTGGTCAAGACGGATAATGTGGCGACGGGTGACTTCCTGACCCAGAAAAAACTCACGCCAAAACAGGGACGATGGCAAGCAAGACAAACTTGCCAAGTTTGATTGATATGGTGCTAGAGTATAAGCTTGGACGGACCAACCAGGTCGCGCGCGGATGCCTAAAGTAGGAAGACAGAGCTGGCGGCATTTAAGTGTGGGGCAGTGGCAGCCACCAGCAGGGTCACGAGTACCCTACCGCATCGTATTCGAGATGGGCAAGGACCCGCGAGAAGCCCTTTGCACCAAGCTGAGGAATGCAAAACTCGGCTTGGATCAAGGATGGGCTCTTGGTCACAAAAGGGAATCTACTCTTTTTTCTTCCAAAACCTTTCTTTTTTCGGTATGCCGCTCCGCGAGCAAGGGGTGCCGCGCACGAGCGGAGCGAAAACAAAGCAGGAGAAATCCTTTGATTGCGTATTGAATATAGATCCATGTCTTTCTTGTTCCACTAGCTAGGACCAAATTCTCACATGTCCGTTTCATTATTACAACCTTATTTTTTGATGTCAAAGACCAGAAGCTACGCGCAAATTCTCATTGGATCTCGGTTGTTCTTAACAGCGATGGCTATTCATTTAAGTCTTCGGGTAGCACC